>OU426997.1:5495196-5540196 GCA_911387935.1 Dolichovespula saxonica
AACCATAAGCAAACGTTATACTTAATTGGACGTACAAACTGGCAGACTCGAATGTACGTTTCAAACCACTTCTCTCTCTCTCTCTCTCTCTCTCTCTCTCTCTCTCTGTCTCTCTTTCGCTCTGACTCTTTTTCTATCTGTCCATCTCTTTTTTTTCTGTCTACGAGCCCTTCTGAAACACTATTTTACTTCTTAGTTCTTGATGCACGGAACGCGCGTGAATGGAAAGAACGAGCGGCTTCTCGGCGAAACGATTTTCAAACGAGCCGGCTTTCAAGCAGGCAGAAAAACTTATCTGAAATGACATCGGCCGGTCCCTCGAGTGTATGCACCACCGGCCAAAAGGATTTATCCTTCAAAGAGAGCGGGATGTTGGTAGCTTGGTGGGTAAGGGAGGTCAGAGGGAGTAAGTTATTGTCGACTTGCTCTCTCTTTCTCTCTCTTTTTCGAAGGTCGACTCGCACTTTCAAGCGTAGTTTCGTCGACGACACGACGGGGGAAAAATTGAAAGGAGAAACGTTCCGTCGTGTAATCGTTGCGATAAAAACGATAATAATCTAAATTTCAATAGGCAGTCGACGTTTTGATTCATACTTAATTTAAAGGAAAAAGAAAGGAAAAGAAAAGAAGAAAAGGATAGAAAAAGGAAAGGAAATTAAAAATGTTTAATAATTCTTTGCCATTGCCAAATAATAACAAGTTTCGTGATACCCGGAGAATTAAGAGAATTTATTAAATATCGTTCGAAAAATTTCAATCAATCTGTTAACTAAATCAATAATATCAATCATAAGTCGCATACAATGTTTCTTCTTGCATTATAAAAACAAAACAAAAAAAAAAATATATATATACATATTTATATGTATAACAGGATGAATAAACTTTCGAAATTGCAACATTAGTACGTATGAATCGATTGGAATGTGACGTCCTGTATAGGAAACGTTCCAAAATTCGAACAAAATGCATTCTCGCATGCGACACGTATATCATAACGTCTGATATAAAATGGAAGATTGGTACGTGCGCTTACAAGTAACAACGAGAAGAGTTACGACCTGGCGCGTTGAAGGATCGTCGATCGTTTTCGTAGGAGATGAAGATGCTGCTCTTTTCCGTGAGATCCTCATTTTTCTAGTTTCTCGTTTTATCTTCGCGACGCTATCATGTCAAAGATGACCCGAGATAGCAAGGGAATAATATATGAGATTCGACGCGGTCCTCCACCCCCCCCCTCCCCTCCATCCACTAAAGAAAGAAGAAATGATATCGAGCATCTCCTCCTCCTATTCTATCCTTCATCCTCCCTCTACTTCTCTTTCTCTCTCTTTGTGCCTCTCTCTCTCTCTCTCTCTCTCTCTCTCTCTCTCTCTCTCTCATATATATATATAAAAATATACATACATACATATATATATATATATATATATATATATGTATGTGTGTGTGTGTATGAAATCATTTTTTCACATTGGAATGGCGATACATTTTTTTTCTTTTTTATTAATTATTATCGGCCGAAACCGAGAAACGTATTCCCCTACATAGTTAATACCTCGAAAGCGATCGAAAAATGGCCGATTCCTATAAATATTCAACGCGATCAATTTATCCGCGCGCTCGCTTTATTAAATTTACGTTGGCTCGTATAACCGAACGAGGACGAAAAAAAAATCGTATCCAGATCTTTCAAGTCGTATTTAAAAAAAAAAAAAAAAAAAAAAAAAAAAACCCTTTTTTCACAACCTCTTTATCTATCAATCCTGACGGAAAAACAGCCGTTACAAGATACCTTAGAAATTCTAGATGCGATCGAGATCTTTAAAAGAGATTTTCTAAAAAAAAAAAAAAAAAAAAAAACACGTAGGTTGTAATAAACCAACGAAGGAATATGTTTTTAGTTACGTTCGCGATAGATCGAAGAGGACGTAAACGTCAATCCTCGAAACGTTTCGTTTCGATAGTTCGATTGTTCGTGCGATAAATTCACGCACGCGTATCGTAGACGAGTACGGTGCATACTTATCGAGATAGATTTCGCGAATTCGCTTGAAAAGTTTAACCAAAACGAAAGGATCAAAATTCCAACGTACCCGATCTATAAATTCTCACGATCTTCGACATTGTTAAAACGTTATATATCCCGGAGGGACCCGGGCAAGTTATCCCGCCACGAATTTCTAATCTCCGAAACAGCGAAACGACTTTACCGTTTCTCGCCCGAGCAAAATGATTTTTCACCGGGCTCCTTTTATACACTTTATATATCGGCTTTAACCCCGGAGGAATCGGGAACGACGATTTATCCGAAAATAGACGAGATAGAAAGGAAAAGAAGTAGAAGATGAGGAAGGTAGGTAGAGTTAGGGAAGGGTAGAAAGAGCTAGAGAGAGAGAGAGAACGAAAAGAGGAAGAGGAAGAGGATGGAGAAGGACGTACGGGTGTATATCGAGCTAGAGTGCAAAGAAATAAGAAAAAGGAAAAGGAGGAGGTAGTCCTCTTGGGTAGGACGACATAGGAGGGTAAAGTTAATTCCAGCGATTTCTACGAATTCGCAGAAATATCGTTGCCGCCTCGCTGGATATCTTGCGCATATTGGCTTCATTTGCACATTTCGTTTCATCCACGTAGCTCTCTTCTCACATCCCTCCTCCTCCTCCTCCTCCTCCTCCTCCTCCTCCTCCTCCTCCTCCTCCTCCTCCTCTTCTTCCCATCCACCTTTCTTCGACACCATCCTCTTACTCTTCTCGACGAAGCTCTTCCCGTCGTTGTGTCGTCGTCGTCGTCATCTTCGTCGCCGTCGTCGTTGTCGTCTTCTTCTTCTTATTCTTCTTCTTCTTCTTCTTCTCGTCCTATTTCCTCCTTACTCGCAATTTTATCCTCGCTTACGTATTTCCACTATCTACACTGTGTCGTGAAAAAGATAGAGAGAGAATTCCTACGGTTACCCGATGTCGTCCCAACGCCTCTCGAAAAGCTCCCAATTTTCGACGCTCGAAGAAGAAGAAGAAAAAAAAAATCCGAACGACGACGGAATTCTATGCGAATCGTTACAAGCTGCACTCGTTTCGTCGAAAAAACGAGAGAGAAAGAGAGAGAGAGAGAGAGAGAGAGAGAGAGAGAGAGAGAAATATAGCGACAAAAAGATAGAAAAAAAAAAAAAATAAAAGAAAACAAGAAAAAGCGTCTCCTTCGTCTCGTACACGTAATTCCTTCCTTTCAAAGTTTCTATATATTTTGTTTCCTTTTATTTCCAACATAAAACGCGATAGATTCGAATATATTTATCTTAATAAAACTTTTTCTATGGTACGTTCGATAACTTACCTTTTCTCGTTTTAAATTAAATTGCCATTTTCTTTCATTCCCTCCCGCCTCCCCCCCCCCTCTCTCTCTCTCTCTATCTATCTAACTATCTATCTCTATCTCTCTCTTTCCGTCGTGTCGTTCTCGTGAGAGAGATAGTAGGGGTAACATTTTAGAATTACGAGGTCAATTTCCCTCGGCAAAACACGCAGCAAAGTCTATTGAAAAAGGTGAGCACTAGTCCGTAGAAAAGAGAACTATATCTCGCATATACTTTCCTACGTTAGCCATTAGGCGAGTTTTCTCTATATTTTCTTTTCGACCACCCTCACTAGTGTACTATACCTACTGTGCTACTGGTCTTTCTACACTTCTCTCTCTCTCTCTCTCTCTCTCTCTCTCTCTCTCTCTCTCTGTCTCTCTCTCTCTCTCTCAGCACCATTCTTGCACAAGTAAGTCTCCATCCAGTCGTTCAGCTTATCAGGAAATCCATCTCTCGCTCTGCCATCCGACGGTTGATTAAATTCAACCGGCCATACCTTTATCCCCAGAGAATCTGCTGGCATGGCCGACTTGCGCCGAAGCCGACGAGATTACACGTGACATCGTACTGGGACTCCATATCCGTCCTACGAGTCTTTCCTTTTGAATGAATCTTTTCTTACGAATATATTTTTATTAAAAAAAAAAAAAAAAAAAAAAAAAAAAAGAAAAATAGAACGAAAAGAAGGAAAAGAAATAAATAAGAAAGAAAAGAAACGTAAGGTTATCAAACTGCAAATTTATAAAATTTCTCTCTCTCTCTCTCTCTCTATCTATCTATCTATCTATCTCTCTCTCTCTCTCTCTCTCTCTCTCTCTCTCTCTCTCTCTCTCTCTCTATCTATCTCTCTCTCGAGTTAAATTCAAGTAATGTACTTTCGATATCACGGTATACAGAGGCAAAAGGAACGAGAGGGGAAAAAAAAACAGAAAGAAAGAAAGAAAAAAAAAGAGATATTCGAAGGTAAGTATCATGAAATCGCTACGTTTATGAGCGGCTGTTTGTACACGAGAAATTTCACTGGCTTCATAAAACGTTCCCGTAGAATCGCAGTGAGTAGTTTCTCTTGTCCGACTATTTAAACCTTTTATCCCTACCACTTCTCCTTATTCAGTCTCTCTTGTGCGCTGGTGCATCGTCCCCGCAAACCATCAGCCCATCTACTTTCTGAATACTCTCACTTAGCCAATAAAGACTTTCCTTTTCTCTCTCTCTCTCTCTCTTCCTTTATATACATACATATATATATATATATATATATATATATATATATATATATATATATATATTTCTCTCTCACCCTCTGGAACTGTTTTTCTTTCTTCTCTATAGTTCGTCTACCTTTGAGTCGATTAGAGTTAAATAAAATAAAAAAGTAAAGAATGGAAATGTCTTTACCTCGATCCTATAATATCGCTCTTCGTCTCGCCTTGTACGATCCTTTTCTTTTTCTTTAATAACGAGATGTGACACATCCAATGGAATATTATCCAAACGAGCGATCCCTAACGAATAAAATGTTCTATTAACGGACTAACATCAGAGAACGATCATTTTAATAGATCGACCGTGAAAATGTTTTCTTTTCGCAAATTGCCCCCTTAGTTTCGTCGATAACAACGAAATATTTAATAAGACGTCTCAATATGAATCTAATTTATAGATCTCATCCGAGAAAATCGAATGTAATAATTTTTGTCCGTGATCTCGCTAAATCTTTAAAGGTATATATCCATTATGGTTAACCGTTAGCCCTATAAGACCTATCCACTCTTTCAAAAAATCGACCACATTTTTACCTTCGTGTCCCTCCCCTCCCCCCCCCTCTCTCTCTCTCTCTCTCTCTCTATCTCGTTTGCTTTAGTTTCCTTTTTTACGACGACGAGCGTAAATCCTCGAGCGAGAAAGTCGTCTCGTTTTCATCCCCATTTCCTCACCATATCTTTCTCACTCCATCCCTCTTTTCGTTCCCTCTTACCCCCATTTTCTCTCTCTCTCTCTCTCTCTCTCTCTCTCTCTTCCTCTCTCTCTCCCTCTCTTTTCTCCTTTAACGTTACAACTCTCTTCAACGTCCTCAACGATGATCCACGAAGCTTAATTTAAGAAAGCGCCCGGACTGAAAAGTTAACGAGCGTGTTTATCATCACATAAACGCGTTCTATGCCACGAGTTGACAAACAACGAGCAGAGAATATTATATATATGAGAGAGAGAGAGAGAGAGAATAATATAGTTGGCCGACAAACAACGCTACGTCCTGCGCTCTCACGCCCGTAATAACGACAACGTGGGTGAGAGCGCTTTTGAAACTGGAAAGGCAAAGCTTATCTCTCGGTGCAAATGCCTAGACGAATGATAATCCTGTTCAAAACAATATGGTGCCTCGTCGTCATTCGAGAAAAACGTAATCATAATAAAAACGACCCTCCAAAAAGAAAAATGAAACGTACCTTTTAATCATCGATGGATGATGTATGTACAAACTGATAAGAATTCAGGAGGAGGGGCGGTACCGCATTAGGAGGCTGATTTTTAAGCGTTTTTTTTACGAATTTTTTCAATTCGAATTTTTATTTGAAATTTTGCTATCATTTCGTTTATGTTTTGAACTACATCTCGAATATTACTTTTTTTTTTTTTTAGTCGTTTCCGACGGAAACATACAAGCTATAAGCTGCCGTTCATCGAAGTTCGTCTCTGTTCTAACATTACCAACATGTTTTCTAAGAATATGAACTAAACTGCGACTGAAAATGTTGAAAATTGAATGTTTTACGGGCATTCGAAGAAAAATTTGCACCATTTCTTTCAATCGTTTTGCAATAAAAAAACACACTTTGAACAATGATATTCATCTTAAGTGTTAGTTCACGTTCTTCGGAATTAAATGAAGAACGATCTCATTAATTTTTGTAACGATCATTTAGCATTTCCATTTTTGTCGACAGTTTTTCGTTGGTATATCAATTTCCATGGAATCTCTAACGTGATCAGCCTCATCGATCGCTTGTTTCACGGTCACCCTTTGGATAGGAAGACGTTTCCTCCTTTTTGTAATTTTCAACACACCCGTGGATGGCCAAAACTAAACTAGACGCTCTATCGCAATACAGTCGACACTTCTAGTTACCTTTACGCGAGCCCTTCAAAGTGAACATTTGTAAAGAAAAACATCTAGTGGAAACCCCTCTCCCCTCCTAATATCCCGTAATACAATTTTATTTAGTCAGGTAAGTTAATAAGAGACTACTTGTGCGACCGCTCCGTTCTAACTGCTGTGCGCTCATAACATCGAAACAAATTCACAAATTTCGTTTGGAAACTTTGTGTACATAATCTCCAATAGTCATACCAACAATTCGTGCAAAAATAATACAATTCGATTTTTTGAAACGTCCGATGCGATTACCTAACCTTTATTTGAGTATACATAATTCGAATTTATAAACAATTTATAACGAGTTACGTACGCATGTTAATTTTTCCAAAGAAATTCATCTTTCTCTTCCATTTGTTTCTTCTTTATATCTAATGATATATGATTTTTTTCTTTTCGTAACAATGATCACAATATAAATCGAACGAAAATTCGAACGTTCGAATCTACTAACGAATACATCACTTTTGTACACTCAAATAATATAATTCTACTCATCGTTATTCGTTTAAATTCGATTCGTTTCTTTCAATCTATATTTTGTTTCTCGCGAAATATCATCGAAATATTTTAATAAGCTTTAGTTCTGTCTCTCGGGTTATAAAATTTATATCGACAATTCGACGAAACGTATATTTTTAATCTAATTCCCTGCGTCTTATTTTCTTATCCTTCCTTTTCCAGTTCTCACAGTGTCCGGATATGACGTAAGAGTAAACAGATCGCCAGTAGTCGAGGGCTGCAACGCGGTGCTATCTTGTACGGCACGGGAAGACATCAAAGAGCATCTTACCGTCACTTCGTGGTTTCGAGACGACGCCATACTTTTGCCCGGAAGCACGGACACCGGTGAGTCTCTGTGTTTTGTCAACTGGTATTCAGATTTTTTGGTTCAAACGATTCGTTACTGCTTGACGAGAATACTGAAATTCCTTTGAAAATCAAAATTATATTAAGTAGAGAGAGAGAGAGAGAGAGAGTAAGAGAGAAATAGAGAGAGAAAAATTTATTTTTTACTCTCGACAAAATAATGAACAAATAAAATAAATAAAAAAATCTTAAACAAAATTGCTCTCTCTCTCTCTCTCTCTCTCTCTCTCTCTTTTATTTACACACACACACACACAGTTTTAATTTTGTCAATTTCCTCTTACATATACGGATTCTCGTTATATATTGTTTTAAATTTATGAAAAACACAAAAGTACTTTCAACGCATATATTCATTCATTAGTAAGGAATAAATCATTCGCGTGACTTCATTGTATTATATATTGTATAAACTCAGCTATATTTCGTCGACATATTATGTGTATATATATATATATATATATATATATATATATATATATATATATATATATATATATATATATATATATATATATATATACATATATAGAAACGCAATAATAATTACAAACAAGTCACGAACATTCGCTCGAAACGTAATATTGATGATGCCGATGCAACGACGAGACACGACATGCTGTCTGAATGCGATCGAATCGAAGCGAGCTCGACAATTAGATTCCTTCTTGTGGCTTATCGAGATGCCACCCTCGAAGCTCCGGCACAACCACCTTACTGTTTCCAGCCTCGTTGAGTGTCGTCTTGGGTTAAGCGAGTTGGAGGAATAACAAATTATAATTTTCTCTCAGCGGTTTGATATAAATAGGATTCGATTGCGAAAAGGAGGAAAAGAATAAAGGAAAAAGAAGAAGAAGAAAAAATAAATAGGAAGAAAGAAATGTACAAGAAAAAAAAATAATACGAGAATGTGTACGCTCGTCGCGTGTCAGCGGAGCGATGAGTAATATTCACAAATCTACGTGAAAGAATTGACTTGTCTTATTTTTTCTCTTTTGTATTTTTTTTTTTTTCTTTCCTTTACAAAAATGATCCTACAAAACGCGCGATCTTTATTTTCTAACGAGAAACAATTATAATAAACGCGTAACTTCCTATATCCGACGATAAAACGATGATATATGACTTCGATTGTGTGTTTCCTTGTCTATAACCATTAGTGATAAAAGTCAACGTTCAGGTAGATCTAAAAAGGTAAAGGAGGACGCTTAAAACTTCCGAGAAGTAAATGGTTTCTCATCCGTCTGTTACTACTTCGACAGTGTTCAATCTCGTTCATGGGAACGCGACACGTTCGTGAAAGTCGAATGCCGGAAAAGAGATTGACGCTAAGAAAAGAAAAATAAAAAGAGAAAGAAAAAGTGGAGGAGGAGGAGGAAGGGATGTAGCAAAGGCGAAAGGGGATAAAGCTGGGAGCGACATACCGCGAATGTTACGTCGTTCTATTCGACTGCTACTGAGAGAGAGAAAGAGAGAGAGAGAGAGAGAGAGAGAGAGAGAGAGAGAAAATGAGTAAAACTCAGAGAGAATTTCCGACATATATCGAATCGAAGGAAGGAAAACGTCCTAGGGAAGCCGTTTTCTTTCGCGATATATACCACCAAAGTGGAAAGCGTTATTGGAAATGGGTGGGGAAAAAAAAAAAGTAAAAGACTAAAAATAAATTTCAACGCGATTCAAATGGGTTCGAGACTTACGCGCAAATATTGACGTCGATTCTTATTTAGATATTCTTAATACATGTGTGTGTATATATATATATATAAAATAATATCAATGCGTTTAGTGATATATTATGAAACACGTGTCTCGAAATGTGATATCTAAAAAAAAAAATATATAATAATAACAATAATAATAATAAGAAGAAGAACAACAACAACAACAACAATAATAATAACAATAACAACAAATAATGTACAATTTCATAAACGCGAACGATTACTTTTATAAACAAGTTCTACCATCGATTTTCTCAGTTTTCAAAATTCCAATGAAAAGTGAATTACTACGTTTTTACGGAAAGTAAAAAAGTGGAGCACAAATTTCGATGACGTTGGTTGGTACAAAAATCTCCGCATGCATAAAATCGTACTTGATATCGCGATAGAGTGATATGAATTTCTTGTATCGATGTCCAACAATCGAATCATCTCATTTTTCTATTTTAATCTGTGTATTTCTGTTTCCTCGTCTTTATATTACATTTTCTTTCTCTCTCTCTCTCTCTCTCTCTCTCTCTCTCTTTCTCTCTCTCTATTTCTCTTTCTCTTTCTCCTTCTCTTTCAATACCGTAACTATTCCTAGCACTGATTGGTAACGGTGTTGCCTTACACAGAAATGAGTTTATACGTTTTAATCATAACCACCCCCCGGAAATAGGTGCTCGACCCTGTTCCGCTTTTTTTAGTAAGCAAAACACTCACGAACCGTCATCGTGAACTCTTTCACAGTCTCTAACAACTGCGAATACGAAGTGTAACGCTTTTTCTCTCTCTCTCTCTCTATATATATATATATATGTATATATATATATATATATATATATATATATATATATATATGCATACGTATATGTCTGTTCATACGTGTAACTCTCTTTCTTCTTCTTCTTCTTCTTCTATCTCTCTCCCTTTCTCTCTCTCTCTCTCTCTCTTTATTTTTCTTTCCTTTGTCCACTTTCAACGGCTCGTTTCCTCGTCATCTCGCGAGAACGAACACGACGTACCTTCGGTACAAAGATATCCTCTCTTTTTTTCTTTCTTTTTTTACTTCGGTCAACGAAAGATAAGTGGAAGACAGTTAAAAATATCTTTTTCCACAATGGTGATCGATAATGTTGATTTCTATGATTACCGATGAACCGATTATCAGAAATTTCACTCGTTAATGCGAAGAAAAAGAATGTCGTTGATATTTAAAAAAAAGAAATAAAATAAAATACAAAAGAACAAGAAAAAGAGGAACCAATCTTAATGAGAAACCAATCTCAAGAAATTTTCTCGTTCAACGAAAACACGTGCGTCGCTTATCCAAGCGTTTTAATATAGAAAGTGGCAAGTACAAACACGAAGGAATATGGAAATTAAGATAAGTTGATGCGTATTAAAAGATACATACATACGTCTCGTAAAAGACAAATATAGAAAGAGACGAGAAGTATTTTTTTTTTATTTTTTTTTTCTATACAACTTGATGCTCTAGAAATAAAATAAAATGAATGGAGAAGGAAAGATGTATAAATTCGGAGAGTCAAATGCTCGTCGACCTCTTCGAAACCTTACTCGTACATACTCGTACTTTTCCCGAAGATGATGATAAAGAAAAGTAGAAGGAAAAGAGAAGGAAAAAATAAATAAATAAAGGGAGCACGTCTTGTCTAACGATTGTAAGTTTTCTCTCTGGCTGTAACAACGTTTCTCCGTTGCTTCATCAGAAACAAACAACGATATGAAAATAATATAGATTATGTTTCATATTTACACGATTGCGATTTATTTTACCCTCAACAAGAAGTATTAAAAATCCAAAGAATATATTTTAAACGAATGCGTACAGTCTCATAACGTATGTATAAATAAATAATAAAAATAACAGAAATAACAGCAATAACAACATCTTTTTCTCTGCGTTTTCTTATCTCTCAAGAATATATCTAAAAATATTAATATAAACCCATCTAAAAGATAAGAAAACGTAATGGCACGAAACTTCGTATTTACGAAAGAAAAAGAAAGGAAGAAGAAGAAGAAGAGGAAGAAGAAAAACACGGAGAAAAATTGAAACTTTTCGAATGGACGTTTGACCATAAAGAAGAATCGGAAACTCGAACAAAAGATCTTGATCAAACGTTGAAAGTTTGTGAACCCAAAGACGTCTGTGCGTTCGCTGGTGTGATATGTGTGAACGTTTTCAAAAACAAAGTGTACCACTTCACGATGGTTCGCCACAAATTATCGTACGTGGCTGCAGTTAACTCGATTTTGCTTTGTGAGAGTAACAATTTAATGAGAAGGAAGATGGATGTGTTTTCCCGTTGAGAATTCTTTTGCCAAGAGGCAACAAACACACACATACATTTTAACTGTCTCTCTCTCTCTCTCTCTCTCTCTCTCTCTCCCTCTCTCTCTCTCGCTTATTTTTTCTTCCACTATTTCTCTTTCTCTCAACAGAACATATTAACGTGTCAGGGATGAGATCATGATCGTAGAAAGATAACGCGGTAACTGCCAAGTAACTCCCATTTATCAATCCACGACGACCTCATGAAAGTTTCAATGGAATTTATCGAATGCTCGTTTGCTCTCTCTCTCTCTCTCTCTCTTGTTCTGTCTCATCTTCCCATCCTGTAGGAGTCTCCTTCCCATCTTTCTCCTCTTCGAATAAATTCTTCCGTCGTAATTGAATATCTTGTATCATCGTTTTCAACTTCCATCATTTACGAATTTTACACCTTATTATCAAATATTTCGATGAAATATATTAAAAAAAGATAAAGCATATTTTACGATTAATAATAAAGCCAATTACTCGACCGTTAAAATAACCGATCGAATGTTATTTAGATTTTCATAAATACAGATACCTATTGTGTACCAAATAGGTTTATACGTATAATCCAAGCTTATATAAGTATATATGTACGTATACATAGTTATATAATTAGGTATTACAGACATTTCATTCGACCAACTAATTTCAACAATTAGTACGAAACCGAATAGCCAATTACGAGAGACCACTAAAAAATATATACTGTTAAAGGTATACTCATGTGTACCGTAGCTATACACATATACATATACATATATATATATACATATATATATATATGTGTGTGTACATATACATATACATTTTAAGATCCTTACACGTGAGAGCCAGGTTTAATCGTGTAACAGGCTGGCTTACGGGTAAATTACTCGCGCTTATTAAAGCGGACTTTTAGTCGTCCGAGAATGAACCTACTCCGCTAACACAGAATTTCCATCGCCTTGGCGTTGACACGCGTGCGCTCGAGCACGAACACTTATACACTCACAAACAAAACTGGCATAATACATACTCGTAATAGGAATGAAAAGAGACAGAGAGAGAGAGAGAGAGAGAGAGAGAGTGAGGGATAAAGAGAACTCTCTACTCTCCAGCGACGTAGCATCCGGTTCACAATGAGATGTCAACATTGTCCGGTACATTTTCTAAATAAGAGAGAGAAAGAAAAAGAGAGAGAGAGAGAGAGAAAGAGAGTCATACAAAACGAGTAAGAATACGAATCGTCAACTATAGTACTAAGAGAATAAATCTAGCGCGTTGGCTAATGCATGAGAAACACTCCCTTTCTCTCTCTCTCTCTCTCTCTCTCGGATTTTCTCTGGAATTCTTTCTCGAATTCTCACCTTCCTTTCTCTTTGGAAGAGCTCCATCGAGGCGAACGTTGTGTCATCGAAAAGTGAACTGAACATTTCGAGTAAAGTATCTTACATATATACGTAAGTACATACATACATATTGAGGTCATCTTCCTTTATAACTTACCAAAATAAACGAAACAAAAGAAAAATGTAAATATAAAGTGAACGAAAAAAAAAAAAACCTTTAAGTCGATTTACCGAAGCGACGAGAGGAGACACGTGTTTGTATAATACGTACATACGTATGCATACATTTCTATACGTGCATATATATATATATATATATATATATATATATATATATATATATATATACATACATATATACGAAGAGTAAAGGAAGATAGAATACGAAAAGGGTGAGTTAGAGAGAACGAGGATGAGGTAAAGTGGTGCTTTACGACAGATAGCTCGGGTCTAACGCAGCCCAGACGTATACATATACAAATATACGCATACGCTCGAAAGCAAGCAAGCATGCACGCACGCACGCACGTACGTACGTACGCATGCATGCATGCATGCACACGTGACGCCGTCCGATTTGGATCGTCCTGTGCGCGCTCAACCATTCATGTCCCATACATATTTATGCCGCTTGGTTACACGTAACATGTACATATATAGATATACATATCTATGTGTATATAATGTATATATGTGTGTATACATACATACATACATACATACATACATACATACATACATACATACATACATAAATACATAAATACATACATATATATATATATATATTATATATATATATATATATATATATATATATATATTATATATATAAATTATATATATATATGTACGATAGGAGGGCTATCATAGGGAGAATCACCTCGTGTGTCGGGGCGTGATACGTTTGTTTCGTAACTAGGTGCATAGAGAGAGAGAGAGAGAGAGAGAGAGAGAGAGAGAGAGAGAGAGAGAGAGAGAGAGAGAGAGAGAGAGAAGGAAAGAGAGAGTGGGAGAGAGAGGGAGAATGCACACGCATGTAGCATGCAAGACAGCTGCTTACCCTACTACGAAGCATGCTTGACGACGTATACTCGCTGTTATCGTCCAGCATCCTCTTGGTCCAGAGAGATTTCAACAAGAATATGGAGTGAGAGAGAGAGAGAGAGAGAGAGAGATAGAGAGAGAGAGAGAGAATAAGAGGAAGTAAGAGGGAATATTGTCTTTCGTGAAAGCTAAAGTTCCATTGATGTCTTATCAAGCTTCCCACTAGAATCCTTTCTACTCCTTTCGAAAACAATATATATCTATGGGGTTTACTCTAAGACGACATCTTAGCTGAGGTTTTTGTTATTATTGTTGTCGTTGTCGTCGCTCTTCCTAACGCGGTCTTTTCGAAAATGACATCTTTAAAATGCAATAAAGTTAACACGTTCGATGGAAATTCGCTTGGATTCGTGTGTGTATGTGTTTGTATCACGTGGTGCTACCGTTGAAAGGGATGAAAGTATCGTGAAAATAAAAGAAGAGAGTTTTTCTGGAAAAATTTGTGGATTTTAATTCGTGTGTATTGTAAATAACAATAAATTGTTATTAATATAGATAATTTATTGTTATATATAATACTTTAGATATGTTTTATTATTCGTAATATATAATTCATAGAATATTTATATATAATATATAGAATATATATATATATAATGTATGTGTGTGTATATTTTATTATATTATATCGTATATTCCTTATTGTTGAATAAGACGTACGATTTTATTAAATTAATAAAATATTCTATTAATAAGTATTCTAATAAAGTTTTTCATTTTTAAAGTTAATAAAGTCTCTCACACACGCACGTTGTGCACACACGGTCACACACAAGTGATATGCATACATACGTCGTATAAACGCACGCATCTGAATTCTATTCTTTTCTTACTTCTATAGTTCTATCGATGCGTTTTAGAAAAAAAAAAATAAATATATATGTATCACATATATCGTGACAAAAGGTATAAAAAGAAAAAAGTTAAAAAATCATGAGAAACATATCACGGCAAACACGTTTTCTTATACTTTATCGCAAAGTCGCAATCACCGTTACATGTATTATATCGAAAATTTACGTCGACGGAAATCCACGTTGAATCTACGTGAATCAGGATTAACAAACGTTGCTATGAAGTTTACGCGGATGCTTCTGATGTAACACGTTACCCGGTATAAGCAGTTGAATGCATCAGGAAAGCGAGAGGATAGCACAATAGAGAAGATCTAGAGCGGACCGATGCGTATCGTATCTCACGACTCGTATTACCAGACATTCGACGATGACGTTGACGACACATGACGCTCTGACACTCGTCGATACACTTATCCTTCGGTTTCTGCGTTCACATGACAAGGATACTCGATAATAATCGAACATTTCGCTCGAAAAAAATGAATTACGTGCGAAAATTTTTTCTTTTCCTCTCTCTCTCTTTCCCTCTTTTCTTTTTTCCTTTGTCAAATTTAAACCAATTCCATTTTTAAAACATTGATCGTCTATCGTGATTTTTATTAGAAATGAATGAGACAAATGAGATGATTTTTGTTTTTTTTTTTTTTTTTTTTTTACAACAAACGAATATTTCCTTCATGTTCCTTGACGAATTTTAATCAGAAACATAAAAGATCCTCTTAACGAAATTTACGTTCGAAATGATGTATCCTATATTTATACACGAATACTACATTGAATATTAATATAAATTATTTCATTGAAAGTTCTAAATATTGTTTAATATATAAAAATGTTTTCTCGATGTACGAGACGGAAAAAAAAAAGAAAAAGAAGAAGAAGAAGAAGAAGAAGTTTTCTTGCTCGAGGAAAGAAAAGGAATTTGATCGTGTGATGTTCGGCGAGGGATCGAGACGCGAAAGAAAAGATGGAAAGGAAGAAGTTCTGGAGGAAAGTCGATAAAGTGTGGATTCCCGAGCATTTTCGAGAACAAACGTGGTACCTACGTACTTACATACATACATACATACATACATAGATACATATATACGTACATATATACATATGTACGTACGTGTCTTCGGAAAAGAAAGAGAGAGAGAGAGAGAGAGAGAGAGAAAAGGAAAGATAGATATAAAGATAAAGATCCGAACATACACGTCGTTCACCCTCTCTCGTATCCACCCCTATACACGTTCCAAGTTACCTACCTTATACCGCCACCCTTCCCCACGCCACACCTCCCGACGATTCGCCGCCGTACCGCAACAAGACGGACCAAGTTACGAGAATACGGGCTATTTATCTCCGTATTTTTATTCCGTCCGCGAAGGCGATATTAAATTGCTTCTTTCCTACCACTAGCTTGTGCTGAATCCGTCATGGGGTGAGTCGAAGAAGGACGGGGTAGCTTCTACTCTCTACCCAACGCAACTCTCTGATCTTCTCTTTATCTCTCTCTCTCTCTCTCTCTGTTTCTCTCTCTCTATTTCTCTCTATTTCTCTCTTTCTTTTCTATTTCTTCAGTTACGTTGCGCCCTCCTTCTTTTTCCTCCTTTTATTCCTCGTTGTACAGACATTCCCCGTACTTTCATATAACACGAGGGTGCTGCAACTCGTGCGCGGAAACCGATGTCGTTGACATTTTACGAATTCCAAAGGACTCTGCGAATACTCGTAGATAGGAGTCCGTAAATACAGGAACGTGTGTCTCTCCTCGGAATAAACGCTTTTAAATATTTTCTCGAAGAAACACGAGAGAATTAGATAGATAAATAGTTAGATAGATGGATTGATTGATTGATAGATAGAGATAGATAGATACAGACAGACAAAGATAGATAGATAAATAGAGAGAGAGAGAGAGAGAGAGAGAGAGAGAATGAGAGAGAAGAAAAAAGTAAACCAACGAAATATTTTGTAAATTCTTCGACGAAAAATTCTCAAGATAGTTCGAGACGTGATTTATTTTTCTTCGTCGATCCGAGGAGGTTGAGGTGGAAGGGAAGGATAGTATGGGTCGACGAATAATATACCCCCCTATCTCCGACCGTATCAACTTAGGACGATGATCCTTCATCGGATCAGAATTGCCACGAGGGAAGACGAGCCGCTTCCAAGATGGACGATGTTTGCGGACAATTTGGAGGGACGACGACAAACGTTTCTACTTGCTCCTGTACGTGCTAGAACCTAGGATACCTCTTTTTAGAAATGCTCGACGTATATTCACTTCATATGTGTGCGTTTTAAAGAGAGTGAGAGAGAGAGAGAGATGTCGACCTTCATGTGGCAATTGCGTGATGAGAAAGAATTTTCTCGAGGTCAATTCTTTGACTGGTCAGAAACGATCAGGAAATGGGAGAGGGAGAAGGAGAGGGAGAAAGAGACAGACAGAGAGAGAGAGAGAGAGAGAGAGAGAGAGAATCGAGCACCCAACTACTAGCCCCGTTGGTGCTGCTGTCCGATGGCTGAGCTAAATTGAAAATTTCACGCCTGACGGTACACGTTCGAGCCATGATTTGACGGGATTTCATCGACAGATGCCCGGACAATTTTGCATAACCTTTTAGATCCTCGATAGCGAGGATAGGGGAGCAAAAAAAAAATATATATATATATATATATATATTTTTCGATATTTATATCCAATACATTGTTATCGTCTTATTCATTCAATCTACGAATACCTAGTGTCTTATATCGTTGAAAGATTTATCAATTATTAAACATTATACTTTCGAGTCATATAGTAATTAATATATATATATATATATATATATATATATATATATATATTTATATATTAAATGGTCGATGTATCTCTCGATGATGTTACAGGTGGAAGATTCGTGGTAACGTCGCAAGGGGATCTTCACATAAGGGCAGTCAGACCAGAGGACGGTAGAGTCACTTATTCCTGTCTGACCCTTCACGCTTTGACCGGTGAACGAAGAAGAAGCGAATCAGCCACTTTGACGGTCACCGGTTGGTATATCACACGAAGCTAATTCGCTTTCATTTATGGCTACGTCTCGACTCGTTAAAATTCGTTCACTAATCGTATAGATAAATAAGGGGAAAAGAAAAGAGAGAGAGACGATATCTACGTATGTTAGTACATATATAAATATACATATGTGCATATATACGTATATGCATGTACACATATGTACACGCGTTGCAATATACTACAAAGTTTTATTCCAAACTTCGTTCCTTTCGCTCTCGCAGAATTTTCATTAAAGCGTTTCTCATTTCTTTTCAATTGATTAATACTTTTTTTTTTTACCCCCTTATTCACTTTTCTTTCCGTTTTTCTCTTATTTTTCCGTTCATTCGCGAAATGAGAGGAAGTGGAGATAAGCGTTGCTTTTTAATTACACCGAAGATCCGATTACTTCTGCTTGTTTCTTTTTCAATTTTTTTCTTTTTTTTTTTTTTTACTTCTTTTTCCAAATTAATGACGTAGCGATATCTTTTCAGAGCCCACAACATCCATAGCACCGAGGCTGATGCAAAGATCGCAAATTGCTATCTCTGCGGAAAGCGGATCGGACGTGCATCTGACCTGTTCTGCCCAAGGAAGCCCACCACCCCAATTTACCTGGTATCGCGATGTTAACGGTTGGTTCGATTAAAAAATTGTTTAACGAATTAAGGCTATCCTAAATTAACACCTTTTCCTTTCCATTATACCATCTAATAGAAATCTATACGAAACGCAATGAATATTTGAATAATATTACATAATAATTTTCTTATATAAATGTTAATAATGCGACAAATAAATATGTACGTCTATGAATGTATTCATTTATGATTAATATGATTTATAATTAACAAGCCAACTCGAATCTTCATGAAATCGTTGATTATATTATGATTGCACATTTATCTTCATGGATATCTCAATCTTGATCTCGTTATATCGCAGGACAAGCTATACCAGTGGAGTCGTTCGGTAGAATTCAACTTTGGGGTGACCTGATGCAAATTCGTCGCGTGGACGCTCAGGATGCCGGAAGGTACATTTGCCGAGCTAGTAACCAACTAGGCGAACAACGAGCGGAAACGCATTTGTCGGTCACGTCGAAGTTGAACGCCAGAATTCAGCCTCGTCTCCAGGTAAACTTCTTTCTCGTAAGAAAGATCTTTAAAGACTTAATGACAACGACATACCTCTTTACAATTATTTTAACTTCCCTTACAAAAGTAATCCTGAAAATTGTGTCAAATCCCATTCTCCGTTAAACGCTCGATTAAGGCATCGCCCCGAACGCCATACGATTTTATAGCGACGATTAAATTCGAAAGGAAAACGAGCTAGCCGAATAAACTTCCTACCTCTCTTCTATTCTGATCGAGCAAACGAAATCGCTAAACTCTTTCTAGCGTGAACGTGAGGGGCATCGAAAGCGTTCGCTATAGAGAACAGTTAACTCCCGTGCATTCCCACAAGTACCAGTTGAACCTTTTTAAAAAAAAAAAAAAAAAAAAAAAAAAAAAAAAAAAAAAGATAGGAATTGAATCGTTCTCTCTTACTACTCATTTCGTCTGATCTCGTCTCATCTCTCGTAGGTCGTCAATTCCGGTGAAACTGCAACGATGAACTGCACGGTCGAGGGTTATCCGGTCGAGAGCGTCGAGTGGTTGCACGATGGTGTATTGGTATTGACCGCGCAGGACACGAGAATCAGATTGTTGGCTCCCATGGTGCTCGTGATAGGATCCGTTGGACGTAGAGATAAAGGGATGTATCAATGTTTGGTGAGGAGCGACAAGGAAAACGCGCAGGCAACCGCGGAATTGAAACTAGGAGGTATGTGCGTGCGTGCGCGCGCGCGCGCGCGTGTGTGTGTGTGTGTGTGTGTTTTTGCGTGTGGGTGTATCTATGTATCTATGTATCCATGTATGTACGATTGTGTCGACTTAACTGGCTTTATCTCCAGAGTCCCAGAGAATAACTCTTATCGAATTTTACGTCTCGAAACATTCTTGCCTAAGACCGACAAAGAGGGACCTTAATTTACGAAGACATTTTCGTTTCCAGATACGCTTCCAGAATTGCAGTACACTTTCATCGAGCAAGCACTAAGGCCAGGACCACCTGTGTCTTTACGATGTTCGGCAACTGGTTCTCCACCACCATCGTTCACGTGGTTACTCGATGGTGAACCATTAAGTGAAATTGCAGCTGGACATAGATACGCTATAGGACAATACGTCGATCAATCCGGAGACGTTATCAGTCATCTAAACATATCGTCCGCTGGAACGGAAGACGGTGGACTTTATGCTTGCGTAGCTTCCAACACATTGGCAAAAGTAGAACACGAAGCTAGACTTAACATCTACGGTAACTTAACTAGACATTCTCTTGTTCGTATAAAAGAATGGCACGGTTATTGAACGATCGTATGAACTCGCTAAATTTAGGACCACCTTATATCCGATCGATCGGTCCTGTACGTGCTATAGCTGGTGTGGACATGACTATAACTTGTCCTTATTCCGGATACCCAATCACGACGGTTGAGTGGTCGCGTGGTGGCGTCGAATTGCCATTGGACATAAGACATCGCGTGGACAGTGGCGGTCATTTAACTATCGGTCAGGTTGATCCAAATGATGCCGGAATTTATACTTGCAAAGTACGAGCTCGATCGGGAGAAACAGCCAGTAGGGATATTCGACTTACCGTGAGCAGTAAGTATTCTAACGATAAAATAATGATATTTCGTATAATCGATTGAAATGATTTGATCGATTGATCCGAGAGATACGTTCTATTCCGATCGAAAGAGTAATAAATTCAATAGGAGGAACTTCATTGAGTTCTTTTCCTCTTAGGTCCACCCGTTATGAGTCCCTTCAATTTTCCCTCGAACTTGCAAGAAGGTAGTCGAGCTCAAGTCACTTGCAGCGTCATATCCGGCGATCTTCCTATATATTTTTCTTGGTTGAAGGATGGCGAACCTTTGCCTTCTTCTCTTCGAGTAAGTAAACACATTCTAACATATATTTTATAAAATTCGTGATATATATATATATATATATATATATATATATATATTTAATTAACATATATGTATTTTTAATTATTTTCTATTCGTTCAGATCGAGGAGAGAGGTGCCGAGTTCTTCAGTCTATTAGTCTTCAAGGAACTTTCGTCCCGGCACAGCGGCAAGTATACTTGCGTAGCAACCAACAACGCGGCCAAGGTCAATCATACCGCCGAATTATTAGTCAAAGTGCCACCACAGTGGATCTTCGAGCCACAGGATGTAGCAACTCTTCTTGGCAACCAGTTGAACGTTCATTGCGAGGCCAAAGGCTTCCCACCACCTCTCATCGCATGGCTTCGCGCCAGAGGCAGAACTTCCAACGATTATCAACCCCTAGTTGATGGTCTCAATGGTAGACTAACTATATTGCCTAATGGATCTTTATGGACAGCGTCTGCGGGACCGCAAGATGAAGGTCATTATCTTTGTCGTGCTAACAACGGTATTGGCTCTGGATTAAGCAAAGTGATTTACGTTTCTGTACATGGTGAGTAAATATATTTTTTTGGAAAGATTTCTAATTGGCCATAATTCTCTATCTTTGAAATTTTCACAGAACCCGCGAGATTCGAATTTCAAAGTAAAAACGTGACGATACGTCGGGGCGAATCTGTGACTTTAGATTGCACGGTAATCGGTGACAATCCGATAGAAGTGCAATGGATGCATAATAGCGATCGATTGGATACGAATAGTCACAGGCTTAGTATCAGTCAGATAAAAACAGACAATGGTTTGAAATCTCAACTATCTATCAGTAGTAGCGATCGACAGGATTCTGGTGTCTACAGGTGTACGGCTAACAATGCATATGGTAGAAGCGAGCATCTTATCTATCTAGCTGTACAAGGTAATCATTTTTCTTTAAGTCGAATTATTCTTATAACGAGTCGAAAAAAAAAATAAAAATGAAAATCCATTTATGTCTATTGAACAGAGAGACCCGACCCGCCTGCTTCTCTCGAAGTCATAGAAATTGGATCACGATCTATAAGATTGTTATGGAAAAAGGCTTTTGATGGGAATAGTCCTATAAGAAATTACGTCATTCAATATCGATCCCTTAGTCATGGTATAAACGACGATTGGAATCCTGCGAAAACTCACAATGTTTCCTACTCGCCAGGAAATCCTAACGTCGCAAGCAATGCTATACATCCAACGCAAAATGGTATCTATCTGTCTTATAACGTATCTCTTTGTGTACAATTCTATTAATACTCGCTCGATAGGCCTGTCACCGTTTGAAACAACGAGCGACGATCAAGAGGTGGCCTTGGTCGGTGGTCTTCATCCCGCAGTCACCTACACTTTTCGAGTATTCGCGATAAATTCTATCGATGCTAGCGCTCCAACTGAACCTGTGGTAGCTAAGACTCAAGAGGAAGGTACGCGTACAACAAAAATATTGACTATTTCAAAAACGAAAGATTAATAATAACGATTTATTCCCCGACGTTACACGTCATTTATCTTTAAAACAGCACCAACCGAACCTCCACAAAACATCAAAGTACAATCAGCAGGACCCGGGGAGCTTGTAGTTAGCTGGCAAGTAAGTATTCAACGTGAAATCTTTTCAAAACTTTTAAGTAATACAATTCTAATCTTGGGATAATCTTTCTAGCCACCTCCTAAGGAATCATGTAATGGAGACCTTTTGGGGTACATAGTAACTTGGTCGGAACATTCATCCTCGACATCGGGTGTAAATCAAAGCAAAAGCCTTACGGTGAATGGCTGGGCAACCACGAAAGTACAGCTCACTGGTCTGAGAAAATTTACCAAGTATGACATATCAATCAGGGCTTTCAATAGCATAGCTAGTGGCCCGAGTAGCGCGCCTATAGTTGGAACCACTCAGGAAGGAGGTAAAGTATACGAATTAAAATGATAACAAAAATAGAAGTATAACGGATCAAAAGATCTAATCTAAAATTGATCGGATCTATAACGTAGTGCCGGAAACACCACCTACCCAAGTCACATGCGTCGCATTGTCTTCTCAATCCGTTAAAGTATCTTGGAACGCACCACCTCCTCACCAACATGGCGGAATTATTCAAGGATATAAAGTTTATTACAGACCGGTGCCTACTGACAACAGTGAGTGATCCGAAGGAAATAGCAGTAATCAAAAAGTAAAAGATATTGAAACTAAATCATTAATTATATCATTTCTTCAGTGGATATTTCAACGGTGGGTGAAGTAAAACGAACATCAAGCATAGAAACTTATCTCCACACCTTGTATAAGTATACGAACTACTCTATCAGAGTACTGGCATACACGGGAGCTGGAGATGGTGTATTGAGTCAACCAATTTATTGTATGACAGAAGAAGATGGTAAACTATATCAATATGTATATATATATATATATATATATATATATATATATATATATATATTTTAACGATAATATCCTACATGAAACTGACATGTTTTCTGATCAACAGTTCCTGGACCTCCAGCAGGCATCAAAGCTTTAGCATTAACTGCAGAAAGTATACTGGTATCGTGGTTACCACCTTTACAACCTAATGGCAATGTATCCAAGTACACTGTTTACAGCAGAGAAGCTGGTTCCAGTAATCACAATACTCACACTATGCATGAACCTCCATCATCACCAACTGACACTCTTACCATGGAGTTACGTGGTCTAGTCGAAAGGTCCAAATCACAATATAATTAAACAATTCGTTTAACACACTCGAACGCATGATCTTTCGTGTAACGTTTGATACAATACATTTTAGACAGCTATACGAATTCTGGGTATCCGCAACGACTGGCCTTGGAGAAGGGGAAGCGACTACCATAGTAACGCAAACGACGAATACCAGAGCACCTGCAAGGGTAGCATCGTTTTCGCAACTCTTAAGAAGGGCTGTCAAATCATCGATCACGTTGTCTTGTTTGGTCGTTGGTAATCCTACCCCGCGTCCAATTTGGACCTATAGAAATGGTCAAGTATCAACTGGCAGGCACTACGAATTTACGCCGGATGGTCATCTCCATATATGCGGTATGTTGTTAGAACGCTAATTGAAAAATTTTTAATCGACGAATCGTGGAAAAGAAAAAGAAAAACGACATTAATCGTTTCGAATTTTAGCGCTGGAACAATCTGTGGCTGGAAATTACTCTTGCTCTGCTAATAATCAATTCGGTGAAGATTCTATAACTTACACATTGGTAGTGGTTATGCCACCGAGATCGCCAACCTTGGAACTTCAGTATACGACAACAAATAGCATAAGACTTCGATGGAATCATCCTGACAATGGTGGTGCTACTATTCAAGGTATCGTTTGAAGAAAAAAAAAAAAAATTAAAAAAAAAACGCTTTAAAAATATCAAATAAAAGTGATCGAATGAAATCGTGTATTCGCAATCCATATAGGATACGTGTTAAGTTACAAGAGAGATCAAGGTGGTTGGGAAGAAATCGCATTGTCCCCGGAACAAACTGAGTTCATACTAACCGGCTTAAAATGTGGATCGTCATACCTCGCTCATTTAACTGCTCATAATCGTGTCGGCACCGGAGATCCGAGTTCATTGATAAGCGCAACAACTAAAGGAACTGGTAAGAAATTATATCTCATAAGAGATAAAACAAATTTTTACGTACTCTTCATAGCAACGTAAATTTTAGCTCCCTTGCTACCGAAGGAACGTGATATTATATCGGCTAATGGAACTTCCGTAAAACTAAACTTATTATCCTGGCCAACCGGAGGATGTCCGATTCAATATTACACCGTTGAATATCGTAGACGTATTAACACCGAACTATGGATCCTGGTAGCTAGTAGGGCTACCGAAAATCTCGTAATACGAGATTTAAAAACTGCCTCCTGGTACAGCTTGCGTTTAACCGCACATAACGATGCCGGATCTACGCAAACCCAAATGGAATTTGCGACTACTACGTTAAGTGGAGTAAGTATTGGACCACCGAACGATCTGATCATGGAAGACGACGTAAAGAAGAGTATACCAAACCACAAAGTACTCTACGTCGTCGTACCCTTAGTCTGTGCTATCATCCTCATCATATCAGCTATCATCCTAGGATATATCATGCTAAAACGTAGCGGCAGGTGAATACCGATGTATACCATGTACCTTTCTTAAGAAGTACAATTATTATATAATGTATACACTCTATGTTTATCTAGGTCCAATTATCTGGGGGAGATTCTACCTGGTCAACAACAACAGCAACAAACTGGACTTGGTTTGGTGCAACAACAGCAACACCAACAGCATCACCATCTATCGAGCTGTATGTCTACAGTGCAATTAAAGTCTACGGCAGAACGAGACAACAGACGTAATCATCAAGTATACACTAGTTCACCGGTTAAACAAGAAAATCACAAATCTAATGATCATGGATCAGGTACGATCTCATTGGATGAACGATATTCTGACTCTCGATCGAACTTCTTTCAATATCCTTCTATCCCTTCGCTTAAACGAACTGATTTGTTTTTTTTTTTTCTTTTCTTTTTTTTATGAGATAACATGCATTATTTTATTCGCAGAAATGTATGAGATCAGTCCATATGCAACGTTCAGTGTACCGGGAAGAGAAAATCGTTCTGTGACAACGGCAACGTTAGATTATACGATGCAATTTAAAACGTTCGGTCATCTCGAGAACGAGGACATCAATACTATCGATTATGAAAGATCCAGCGTAGATTTCGAAAGGTAATCATTCCCGCACATCCTCCTTCTCCTCCTCCTCCCCCCCCTCTTCTTTTTCTTTTTCTTCTTCTTTTTCCCCTTCTTCATCTTTGTCTTCGTCTTCGTATTCATATTCGTATTCGTACTCGTATTCGTCTTCGTCTTCGTATTCGTCTTCGTCTTTTCATCTTCGTTATCGTCTTCATCTTCATCTTCATCTTCGTTATCGTCTTCGTCTATCTTTATCTCTTTTTTCTGGCTCTTCTTTCTCTCTCTTTGGTTCCTCCTTCTGGTATTGCTTTCACGTACAGGTCCAAAACTCCTAGGTGGCATAAACAACGATACTTCCCGAGCATCGCCGAAGCTGAGAGCAAACTTCGTTCGAGTCGACAAGGTTCCGGTAGTGATACTTCCGGTAGTCCTTGCGGCGAATGTGCCGGGCCTAGTTACAGAGTGCCGGTCAAACCTTGTAGAGGTAATCATTCAATTACGATATTTATAAGAACAATTATTTCGAACGATCGAATAAAATTATCTGATTTACCAAACGAGTTTTTACGGCCTAAGTTGAAAATTATTTTTTTCAATAGACTTCTAAAGAATTTACTTGTAAAGATTACTTCTATCAATTTCATAAATATAACTTGTTCTCGTAAAAATTATTTTCCAACGAAACTATATTTCTTCTTTTAAACACTATTTCTAAATTAAAAGGGGATAAAAGATTATTCGCGTGAAACAGGAATGGTACATTTTCGATATACCATTTTGATAATTTCAAAAATTTTTTATGAAGTACAGTTCGAGATATCGTGAAAAAAAAAGAGAGAGAGAGAGAGAGAAAAAAAAAAGAAAAGGGAAAACGTAATAACGAATTAATAACATTTGCAGATGTATTTTCGCGAGGTGTGGAATCGAGCACGGAATCTAACAACGAAGGTTCACCATCACTCGCGAGACGACGAAGCCGACAACCGAGCCGGTCCACTCGCAGGTAGCCAAGGTTTGTTTTTTCCACTAGCACTCACTCCTGACTCTTCGATCCTGATCTATCACGGTCTCATAAGTTTCATGTCGATGCGAAGGAGACGTGGAAAAATATTATCGATTCTATTACTTTTCCTTTCTGTTTCGTGCTTTCTCTTTTTCTTTTCCCTTTGTTTTTTTTTTTTTTTTTTTTTATATCATTTCAACGAGAGCACTAAGCGCCGATCAATTCGTTTAACATTTAATGAAATTTTTCTCCCGATGAAAACAAATTCAAACGTTTTTCCACGTCTCCCGTTAAAACAAATAAAAAAAAAAAAAAAAAAAAAGAAAAAAGAAAAAGAACGAAACACGGTCCAAGCCTCAGCCTCGATTCAACCTGCGCATTCTTCTCGTAATTTCGTTTTAATCATGACAAAATCCGATCCAAGAAAAAAAAGAAAAGCAAAAGAGAAAAGAAACTCGAACGACAAAGATTAAAACGTGCAGGGAGTCTCGAGGATATAGAAAAATCGTCATTCACGCATACGCATATATCATTCATCATTCCATTACTAACACGCGCTAATGAGAAAGTAAATAAAATAAATTAAAATAAAATAAAATAAAATAAAATAGCACGAATTAGGTTCACGTCGTTGCACCCCGCCTTGGAGTCTTATCTCGTACATACAGCCATCTGTATCTAATCATTCTGGTCTGCCATCAATTCAAAAAACAAAAAAATGCAAAAAATAAAAAGAACAATACCACCGACTACAAATTATGTTTCTCCCCCTCCCTCTCTTTTTATCTTTCTTTCTTATTTCTCTCTCTCTCTCTCTCTATTTCTCTTTTCTCTCTCTCTCTCTCTCTCTCTCTCTCTCTATCTATCTCTCTTACTCTTTCTCTTTCTCTCTTTCTTCCTATAAAAAAAAAAAAAAAAAAAGGAAAGAGAATCTTTTTTTTTTCAAATTCGTTGGGTTTAGAATTTTCTCCACATTTTTTCCCCTTTTTCTGATCTGTTATGCGTAGTTCGGTGGAGGACATGACGCTGTTGCCGCCAAGCGGGTTCAGCGACAGCCGTGAATTGAGCGACGTGGAGTGCGATCGTGATCGTGATCGTGATCATGAGCGTGAGCGTGATTGGCAGGGCCTGTCCGTCGGGGCCCGCCATGGCGGCAGCTTGGGTAGACTCCCAATTGAAGCCGTCGAAACTATGCTCGCTAGGTATCGACACGAACCTCCGTAGACCGTAGTAAGCTGACACGATGTCAAATCTCTCTATAATTCGAGTTCGCTTATATAAATTGCGCCGCGTTATTAGAATTAAAATAAGCAAGAAACGAAAATTCGCTAAGAAATAACAAATTCCACCTTTCTCCTCACGATCTTTCAATAGTATTTGACACTTGATCCGATCGTCAGTCGATCGGAAAGGTCAAAAAAACAAAACAAAAAAAAAAAGAAAGAGAGAGAAAAAAGTGTTACGTCACGTTTCTTAAGTCGTCGCAAGTGCAAAACTATTTCAAAGATCGATCCATTTGATTTATTTAGATCCGATATCACGCAATATAAATCCTTACCGATCCTGGCTTTTATTTACAATAATATCCGAATTAAAACCCACGATGGTATAAAAATATATACACGAGGCTGATTGTGCACGCAATATTGTTTGTGCGTTAATAATAACATAAGTTAATGATAAAATAGTTCGTTGAAATAATTATTTCTACGATGCAGGTACCAACAAAGGAAGGAACAAGAGAGACAGGAGTTCACCATACACGTATGATCCAGATTCGTTGGCACGACCAAGAATCTTCGTGGGACGATGTGATAAATGATCATCATCGTTGAAACTTCATCCTTCTTTAGGGAAAAAAAAAAAAAAAAAAAAAGAAAAAAGAAAATTATTCGTCGGCCGGGTGTCTCTCCGATTCCCCCTCGAATGATAGTGAAATATAGTATAGTTTCGATGTAAAAGATGACACTTTTTAATTATCGTTCGTATAATTCGAGAAAGTGAAAAAAAGAAAGAAAGAAGAGAGAAAAAAGAGAGAGAGAGAGAGAACGAGAAAGAGAGTAGGACGACGTGCGGATCAAGTGCAATTCGACCGTTTATATTTGAAACGTGAGAACAAAAAAGAAAAAGAGAGAGAGAGAGAGAGAGAGAGAGAGAGAGAGAGAGAGAGAGAGATAGAAAGAGAGATAAAAGAAAGATAAAGGTGAAGAAAGAAAGAACGAAAAAAGACGATCCTCGTAACATTACTGCCGTCACGTTGATACATTTTTTTAATCTACATACACACACACTCTCACACACACACACACACACACACACATTATATTTTACGTAAATCTCTATTCGAAACGAGTAAGAAGGTGCGAATTTTAACTACGCGAGTATACCTAAGACAAACAATACGATCTGGAAAGTATCAAGGTGACTTCGAAAACGAATGGACTGTCTTTTATTTGTAATTTACATTTGCTACTAACGATTTAAAAAAAAAAAAAAAAAAAAAAAAAAAAAAAAAAAAATGTAAAAGAAAAAAAAGGAAAAACGGAGGGAAAAAGAAGTAAAAAAAAAAAAAAAGAGGATAAACATAAGCGATATATCGTCTTAAACTTTATCGCCGATATATATTATATATATCGCGCGTTGTAGAGATGAATTTTCATTTTCTCGAATCTATCCGCACGAGAATAATTCTTCCAAATATACGCGCGTCTAAGCGCGTGAATGGGTGGGTGGGTGGGTGCGTGTGTGTATGTATGTATGTATGTATGTATGTGTATACTGATGATCTATTTATCATCCTCATGACGACGATCGATTGATCGAACGCGTCCTGTCGATGTTAGGATGTGGCCAGGCCATCTCTTTATTGTACAATTATAAATTACGCAATTACAATAATAATAATGATTATTATTATTATTATAATAATAAGAATAAAAATAATAATAAGAATAATAATAATATTATTAATAATAATAATAATAATAATAATAATAATAATAATAATAATATTAATATTAATATATATATATATAATAATAATAATAATAATAATAATAGTAAAATATATCGATATATTCGTATGTCTGAATTCTGTATAGTTTTATCGCGTTTCTTCGTTTTTACTGCCACAAAACGACAAATGTAAAAGATGTATCGATTATTTGATAGCGTAACACCCGTCGTGGCGTTTAGACGAAGCTAACTCGAAAACGTCGAAAGATAATATATTGATGATAATAATATAATTATCAAGTTAAGGTAAAGCTAAAGTGTAAATAAAAAAAAAGAAAGAAAGAAAATAAATAAGTAAAATCTTCGAACGCGACGGACACGTGCAAAAGAGAGATAAAAGAGAAATAAATAGAAAAAAGAAAAAAAAGAAGAAAGAGACGATAATGCACTTGTGAATTTCTCTTAATGCGACTTTCACTTAACGATTTGAATTTTGTGTTCTTAGGGCTCATCACGATTAATGAATGACCCTTATCGAAAAAAGAAAATGTGAATGTTAACCGACTACGTTAATTTCCGATTGTGAACTTTGTTATAAAAAGAAAAGAAAGAAATAAAAAAAAAAAGGAAATAAAGCGAGATAAAGAAAGAAGAAACGAAACGAAACGAAACGAATGAACGAACGATCACGATCATGTCAAAGGTAATTAGTAGGCGTATAGATAGTACTTCTCTATCTTTGTATGTATGTACATACAAAACGAATAGGATCCTACGAGTCTCTGTGTGAACTGTCAAGTGTATACATATATACAGTGTCTTGAAAAGAGAAAAAAGAAAAAAAGAAAGTAAGAAAGAAAAATAACTCATGAAACGAATATGTGAAAGTTTGTCGAACTGAAAAATGCCATTGAATTTGTAGCGACCGACATGGACGACTTCTAAAGCATTGCACAATATTATGGCCAATTAATTATATATATATTTAATATACATATATATATATATATATATATACACATATACATATTATAAATATTCGGTCCTCCGGTTTATCGCTCCGACAAAGTGAGACTGAGGCGAACTAATTACGCTTATTAGTTCATTTCTGCCAAGGGATCCTTCAAATTTGCTCGTCTGTGAACAATTCGCATTCTATAATATTGGAGGCATGCTCTGTATTATTTATGATGTGTATCCTTTGCTTTGCGAAAAAGACAAAGGAAAAAACAACGTGAAAAAGAAAAAGAGAAAGAGAGAGAGAGAGAGAGAGAGAGAGAGAGACAAAAGACTCGCAAACGCGCGTAATAAATACAAAATACAAACTGCCAAAAATAAAAAAGAAAATAAAAGATCAATCGACAAGACAGGGTGAACGATACTTATCGAATTGAAAAATACATCCTCGTGAATGTCAATACTATACAAATGTTATGTTCAAACACGCAGATTATGTATGTATGTATGCATATGAAAATTACAGTTCCTTCGTTTTTTTTTTTTTTGATACTTTTCATCTATAAAATATCTAATTATATGGCGTTTACGTACTATCAACTGTATATGCCCTTATTTCTATTTTATTTATTTAATTATTTATTTATTTGTATATTTATTTTTTTATATGTATTTATTTATTTATTTATTTATTTATTTACTTATATATTTATTTATTAATTTTTTGTTTTTTTTTTCTTTTCAACGACAAGTCTGATAATATACTCTCGATATACTATACTTTGAGATAGTTTTATCGACCAATTTATATATTATATAGATATACACACAATATACAGCGAATAATATTCAGTATATCGAAAAATAAGACGATTTCCTCGTTCGCTCTTCATCCTCGTCCAAGATCGCCAAAAAGAAGTCGTATTAAACTTCGATATACTTCGAGTATAAAAGTTTTTTTCTTTTTTTTTTTTTTTTTTTTCTAATATCGACTTCCCTAAACATAAAACTCTCATATCGTAGCGTGTTACAGAGTATGCCTCTTACGTGTTTTAAAGCGCCATGTATGATAAATAGAAGTTAAGAAAACATCGATTAAAATATAAAATAAAATTAAAAAATGATTAAAAAAAAAAAAAAAAAAAAAGAAATTAAGCTAAGTTTTATCGAGGGGAACGACGAGAGGAACCACAGACATCTCTGCGGATGGTGCTCAATTATAATAAATGATTAATTATAAGATACTATAACGAAAGAATGTTATTATTATTTTCTAGAAGGTACTTTGTAGATACTATTCCATATTGACGATTTCGATTTCGTACAAATTCCTTCGAATTTTAATATTTATCTTGTACGATATAAGTAGCGATGTATAATGTCCTTCAAATCCTTTTCTGTTTCCTTTTTCCGTTCTTTCCTACTTTTTTTCTTATTTTTTCTCTCTAAAACAAAACTGTAAACTTCACGTTTAATAAATCCTATATGGGTACATATACCTGTATACAATTACGATCGCGTCTAACGTGAAAACAAAACAAAAATAAAAATAAAAAAAAGATCTGTGACATAGCGTAGCTATGACGGACGAATAAAATAGTTATACACGAAACACTTCCTCGAAGTTCTTATTTTTTTAACCTATCTCCTTATTAGATCCGTAAGGAAAGGATTGAGATTGTTGTAAATATGAAGAAAGAAAAAAGAATTATACCTCACATCTTTCAATGAAGTGTCAATGATAACACGATGATCGAAGGAAACGTTCTTCTATTCAAGTACGTATCAAAATACAATGTTTATCGTTCCGAGGATAAACTGTAACTGAAAGCAAGACTCCGGGTAAGTCTATAATATATCGATTTGTCAACAGTAGAATCATTGTTTGTTTATACTTTGTGCCACTATTATCGAGACACTAAAAAAAAAAATACAATTACGAATACATATACGATTTTAATTGAGTTTAGGATTACTGAAATTATTTCATTATTAATATAAATTTATAATAAATATATATATATATATATATATATATATATATATATATATATATATATAAATATTATACCGTCTATATATAAATGTATATGAAATAATATAACAAAATAAATTTGCTAGTAAGGTCTGTTTTTCGAAATTAATCACTGAGATTCATATTTAATGTTTCAAAGACTAATCGAACGTTTAAGTCAACATAATTTCTTATAATTCGTCTAAGGTAAATGATTAGTATTACTTATGGTATCGGAGAAAATAATTAACTCTCGCTCCGATGGCTCCGCTGCAGAAACAATTTTTTTTTAACATGATTACGCTTAAGATTTGTTATCGTCGTTGGCATTGACAATTGTTATCTATAGTTAAAACTACAATTATTTTATGATCTTTTTTTATGGTTAAAAACATGAAGAAGAAAGAATGTTATGATGAAAATTTAAAAATGAGTAATGTATTTTATTTTGAATTATTAAAAGATAATTGAAGTATTTTAAAATCTAAAAAAAATGTTGATTATTATTCTGATACTTCAAATAGTGGCAATGAAATTATAACACGTTATTGAAAATGAAGATTCGTTAGAAGACTTAGATGAATGCCGTGATGTTACAGAAGAATTAGATATTTCAGAAAGAATGCATTTCAGTGTTATCACCAAAAGTCATTGTACCACAAGGTCCTTTAAATTTTTATACGATCGATACAATATTTTTAATTGTTTATCACGGAAGAATTGGTAAACGAAATTCTAAAAAAAAAACGAACATTTACGCAGAAAATGTTTTAAGATCGAAAGAAATATCTAATAACTTTATTCGACAAACTTGGCGCGATGTGAAAAAGGATGAATATTTTTGGGCTTTCATCAAAATTTTCGTCGATGTGAGTACGATACCACTGGCCGATATGCAAGAATACTGGTCAGTTAGGGACAATAGTAGGATCCTTTTTCTTTTTAGTAATATTTTTACAAGAAAAAGATTGATCTGAATATTCCCATGATTACATTTGAAAACATCTTATCCTGCGAGAAATGATATTAGAACTCGTATTCAACGAGCAAGTAATTTTTTAAAATATATAAATACGAAATAAAATCAAATATATTCGGAGGCACGTGTAATTTTTTTGCGCTCAAAATAAGGCTTTTATTTCTCGTAGGCTTCGTTACAAAAATGTGCCGGAGTTGTTGTTAGGCAATGGTAGAGAAACGTGCGCGGAGTACAAAGGGTTACATTAAAATTAACTTACAAAAGAGCAACGAAGATTGTGACGACTTGCGGACTAAGCGCTGTTTAAAATGGCGTCGAGTGATCGACAACGCGGATAAAATTGGCGCTAAAACGATGCACCGCAACGCCATCTGCAATAGTATTTCATATTATAAAGAATCGTTCGAGGGACAATTTTTCGAGATATGTACATCAAATTTTTTATAAATTTTTAAAATGATATTCTTAAATTTCCCCTGATATTATTATTAATAATTTATTTGAAGGAATATTTTTTTTTTTATAAATTATTGACTAATAAAACAAGGTCGAACGTCTGTACGGTGTCATCTAGCGAAAGAAACGATTACTAAACGACAAACAGAATGCAATATTGTGCATCGATATTCTTAACTACGCTGAATAAGACCGTATGTCGACTAACACAGTTCAATTAATATCTTAAGCTTACTCAGGGAATGCATTGTATGCATAATTAGATAAACAAACGAATGAAAGCTAATTAAATAAAGAAGCGTTGTAGATACTTGAGCGGTAAAAATTCAAAAATATCTAAATTCTATTCTCGTTTGCATCTCGTTGATTACTTTGACGTGTTTTTAGGGCGTGTGTGATTCGTGTCATCACGAAATTTAGACGAATTTTTTTTTAACGGAACCAAGTGTAAAAACAAAATTCATCATTATGTGCGCAAAAATGGCTTTTCAACATCAAGCGGGCACTGCGATGGAATGCCTGAGTGTGAGCTATATCAGAATTATAACTTTGTTTATTTAAAGTATTACCCTTGACTGATTTATTAATTACATAAAAATTTTGATTAGATATTTGAACACTTTATCTCTAAAATAATATTCGTTATTTACATCTTATCTATTAAGGAATTATTTATTAATCCAAAGAGAAAATGCAGAAAAGTATTATAACATTTTCTCTCTATGTATGGTTATAAAAAATATAATGGATATATTTATTTTTCTACAGATACCTATAACTTTGCATAAAGAAACTGAAGTTAATGAGAACGGAGAAGAAGTTATGAAATGTGGATTTAAAATTGGAGGAGGAATAGATCAAGATTTTCGAAAGAGTCCACAAGGCTATACAGATAATGTATTATAATAATATTTTTTTAAATAATGATCATAAAGATAATAGTTATCTATCTTCTATAATATTTTAGGGTATATATGTAACTGAAGTTCATGAAGGGTCACCAGCGGCTAAGAGCGGTCTTAGAATGCACGACAAAATTTTACAGTGCAATGGATACGATTTCACAATGGTTACTCATAAAAAAGCTGTTTCTTATATAAAGAAACATCCAGTATTAAATTTATTGGTAGCTCGCAAAGGCGTAACCAGTACTTAAGTTGGACCAAACAAAAAATAAAAGATAATATTTATTTCATATTTCATTTTGATAAAGCTGATTCATTTGAGCATCGTGTCAGATAAATGTCAGATAATGAGCAACGGCATAAAACTTATCAAGGTCAGTGTTTTCAAGATAATGTATCAATTGATTCCATATCTATGTGACACAAAAAAAAACTTGACGATCAAATTTAACAATTTTTGACAATGTGAAAATTGTTTTATAATATCAAACATCGTATGACGACTATGAGCTATACTAAAATCATTGAGTGACACGGTGCAATGTGATGTTTTCCGTTTTCTAAAGACTTTATTTTTGGTAACAATAATTTAGTTATATTATATAATCATGAATACTTTAATGATTAATAAGTCTCAGTATCAGGCATAGAATTGATTAAATTTAACTGCACTGTGGATATAACATTGAGCCATTAGATCAATGCGATTATATAAACATTCTGTTATAATTTATTGTTGTTGATAAAAAGTATGGATTATATGTACACCATTTGATGTGCACCATTAATGTTATTAACAGTATGAATTTGATAGGTTAAAAAAACGTTAGAATTATACTATGAGTATAATGAAACAAAAAAAAAAATTTACAAAGAATTTTAAAGAATTTTCATAACCTAAAAAGGTGCCAAATTTTCAACGTATTGACAATTTCTTATTATTATAATTAAGTAATATACAACAAAAAATATTAATCTTATTCTACTTAATTTTATAAGTAAGACAATTATGAACGCGAGCTTCTAGTATTGTCTTATACAATGATCCACGATTAAAAATATGCCTGAAACAGAACAAACGAAGGCCAAAGCGTTTCAATAGAATACAAACTTAATGCATTTTTTAAACAATTTTGAAATTTCTACACGAAAATTATAGTATCTCTATTATACTATAAGAGACGATTTCAAAGATCGTTTACAAGAAATATGATGGAAATACCTAAAATGCAATTTTATTATGACTTACAACTTTACAAAAATGTGATTAATATATGAGATTTATTAGACAAGAAATATTAGGGTGCATGTAATAGCGGAATTTCTATGCATTTCATAAATTAAGATAACTATGTTTTTTTTTTTGTAGTATAACTACATTAACACAAGGATGCTTCACAAAAAATCAATAATTCATTTTTATTCCCAATTGAAATTGTAAAGCTTTTAATACTTTTATACGAGCATAAAAATAATGTTTTCTTTTTTACTTTACTACTGACTTCAGATACATTGCATATTATAAATGAAAAAAAAAAAGAACAAAAGTTCCTGCACCAACGCGTGACTTCCTTTTCTATTTCGAATTATAATAGTAAAGGCACTGTAAATGAGCTGCTTCTCATTACATCATAAATATAAACTTTAAGCCATAACTGTGAAGACTAGTCTATGAACATCAGAACTATAAAAGTTCAGTCACAAACATAAAATACATTAATTATTGTATATGATACAATGTATGTGGGAAAAACTATGTAATAGAAAGCCCATAATGCTAAAAATTAGGTCTACTATTTTGGTGACAAAGTAAAATTGATTTGTAACAAAATATTAAGATTATTTCGCATACAATGTTATGAGAAATGTTACCTTTTAGTGTTGGCATACATACACGATGACCTTTATTTAGACCATGACGAAAGCAATTCTGTGTGTAGATACTATCATATATATATATATATATATATATATATATATATATATATATATATATATATATATATATATATTGCTTACAATGAGTTTTCCTTATCTATATATACAGTAATTAATACTATTATCATTCATACCTATTTATTTTTAAATATCATATTACTATACTTTCAGTACGAACATATACTGATATTCGTATATATATATTTTTTATACATCACGATATATTTCCTTCTTAAAAGTAGAAATACTTTTCCAAAGAACCAAAATATTTGACCTGAAGTTTATGCTGGGGCGATACGACGATTTAAAAAGCCAGCTTTCAATAAACATTGTTTTTCAAAATGGTTGGCACCAGTTAGTATATTTGCGAGTATGTATCATAACTCCTCATATACATGATTAAGGTACAAATACCGTGTTCTGCATAACGAATTTATAAACTTTTACATTATGATTCAATCTATTATACAACATTTCGTATTGATTTATATATTTTTTATTTTGTCACACGAATTGTAGATGAATACCGTGATGTTATTAAAAAAAATACCAAAGAAATTGTTAAAAATATTTTTAGTCGTTCGATACTTTCCCCGTCGTCCTCCTTCAAATATTAACTTTATTAATAAATTACGAATTTCAACGATTCCGATTACTAACGAAAGAATTGGTAAGAGTTTTGAAATTTCCCGCCAATTTCAGATTACGTTAAGAAAACGAATTCTCAATTACCGAGCATCCTCAAACGTCGACTTTAAAACTATTTCATGAAAATTCGCACTGAATAACGCAGCCAACGAAGAAAACGAATATAGCCGATTTCGATGACGTGTCAAAGACGCACCACGTGTATCATATACATATGACACGTCGTTGATCGGTGTACTTCAGACGGAAGCGAGTGTTCAAAACGTAGTCTTAAAGTGATCCAAACGGAGTCCTCAAGTCAGCTGCGAAACTTTCAGTTCTTTTGTCATATATCCGTCCTATAAGGCTTTTATGAGTGAAAATATTTAACGAAAAGGAATTTTGAGTTTTCCTTATTACGGAATTGATACTGTGATAAATTATTTTTCGTTGAAAAGAGCTTTAATCATCGTAAATAACAATGGTGAGCGGTACAATTCGAGAAGAGAATTTCTTTCTTATATTTATCGATTGAAATAAAGGAAAGGTTTTTAATAGATAAATTTTTGTTTATTTCAAGCCTGCTCCACCTAGTGCCACGTCGGTCGGATCCACTGGTCGTTCACCCAGCAAAGCTATAGCACCCAGAGCAGGTGGCAGTGGTACTGTCAGACAACGCAAAACTGCCACTGCTACTTCATCTAGAAATAGAAACACTGGTACAAGTTCTGGCGGTATGTGGAGATTTTACACGGATGATTCGCCAGGCATCAAAGTGTAAGTTAATCTCTCTTTACTCTTTTTGTACTTCACAGATCGGTTATAACATATGAGTATATTTTTCGAAGGAATAAGCGTACGGTATGCTTCGCTTCTTTATTATTATTGCTCGGTCGTATGTTTGCAATGAAAATCTTTTATTGGTAATTACTAAAGCTTGTAAAATGACTAATACGTATGTTTGTTTGTTTAGCGGTCCAGTGCCAGTACTGGTCATGTCCCTCTTGTTCATCGCGTCTGTGTTCATGCTTCACATTTGGGGAAAATATACCAGATCTTAAGGAAAGCTAGATCGTGTTAAATCGCATTGCGTTATAATTGAGACTTACGAGGGAAATGTTTGATGTATACGTGTATGATTAGCAAGAACTGTTAGACTTAATTTCTACGTACTGAGATATTTACTTTAGTCTCTATTACGCGAGGTGTCATTTATGATCCGATACGTCTTGTTCGTCGACTGCGTACTCTGCAAGCGTTTATTACATAATTTTTATGTCTCCTATAAGTAAATCAATGATTCCATTTTGAAACATTAAACATGAGATAATAAGTTAAGTTCAATGTACAAAGGGTACGTTAATGTAACATTACGTTCCTTTTTGACTCTTGTTGCAATTTATACTTAGGATATTTAATTCTTACTCGGAAACATTAATTAAATGTATAATCTATATTATCGGAATAAACATAATTTATTCTTAACTTGTGTCCTACAATAATTTCGATGGATACACTGTCTCGAGTTTCACGTACCTTCTATTTCGAAAAAAAAAAAAGAAAGAAATTCCGGACTGTTCTGATTACGTGAAACCTTATACAATACGAATGTGCCCGATAAAAGCGTATGAATTTTCCTCCATGAATCAAAACTATATTTCCGTATGAATTAAAAAGTAAAATAAAAAAAGAAAAAGGAGAGAAAATCAATCGCACCTTCTCATAGAAAGAAAGAGATACCTAGTTCTAAGTTTTCTATCATAATCTTAACGGACTCTCATTGTACCGTTCCATTTTGGTGCACTCGTGCGCATCCTATCGATTCGTTGGTCCAATAAGCGCAGATTACTGTGCGACGGTTGCGCAAAAGAGAGAAAGAGAGAGGAGAGGGAGAGATAGAGATAGAGAGAGAGAGAGAGAGAGAGAGAGAGAGAGAGAGAAGATAGAAAAAGATAAAAAATAGGGATGGCGTAGGAGAAACGTAGGGCTCGGTCGCGCACGCTCTGGTCGACTCAAATGAGTGGTAAAGAGAGAAAGAGAGGGAAAGAACGATGATGAAGGAAGGGTTGGGAGGGAGGGAGATAGAGAGAGATAGATAGATAGACGGACAGACAGAGAGGGAGATAGAGAGGAGAGAAAGAGTGGGTGGAAAAAAGGTAGAAAATGATGTAAGAAAAGAGGAGTGAGAAAGAGAGAGATAGAGGGAATATTGTGTAGCCCGCCGTCAATGTGCTCTCAGTTCGAAAATGTAACACGTGATCGTTGTACACCTCTCGTTTTAGACTACTCGACATTGAATTTTCGCCGACGTTAGTCGTTCCTGCCTCTTCCTCCGACGCGGGCGTTGCGTCCAAAGGGAAATCCGTTGCGATGAGGCACACCTCGCGCGAGGTAAAATCCATCGTCACACTATAAAGTCCCATCATCGTCATCAAATTCATCTCAGAGTTATCTCTCGTCGACGACCTTAATCATCTGTTTCGTCTTCTCTTTTCTTTTTCCTTCTTTCTGTTTTTTCTTTTCTATTTTTTTTTCCTTTTCTTTATTTTTTTTTTTTTTTTTTTTTAATCATTCGTGGCTTTCCCTCTTCGTTCTTTCTTTTTTCTAATAAAATGTTTGTTTATGACATTTAACTCTCTTTCGAGAGAGCGATCATTTGGTTTTTTTTTTTTAAAAAAAAAAAAAAAAAAAAAAAAAAGGAAAACAAAGTGAAAAAGAATAAGAAAGAAAAAAATGCAATTTTTTCATTGAGTCATTTGCTCTCGACTGCAACTCGACCCTCTCTCTCTCTCTCTCTCTCCTTCTCCCTCCCTCTCTCTCTCTCTCATCGACTCGTTTGACACTCGTCAACATTAAAAAATAAACAAAAATATCAAACTATATTTTTCCTCGTTTCAAACGATCTCTTAATATTATTCCCGTTTGCTTTGCTCACGATTTTGATTCCTGCAATGCGACGTGTGCAGACAGTACATAACACATCTACGCGTGCACGGAAGTAGTGATCCGTAATTCGGCCGTTTGGCAAAATGTGTTTGAGCATGATAAAAAAAAAAAAAAAGAAAAAAAAAAAAAGAAAAAGAACAAAACGATCGTTTCGCTCTAAAAATCCGCGTCTTATATTATTATTCGAGAACGTAAATAATCGAGTACCATGACCCGGTCAACGAATACTGCATTATAATAAACGATATTCATTCATAAAAATGAAAAGAAAAGAAAACAATATTGAAATTTGTATCGATGCCTTCATTTCTTTCTGATTAAATGATAAACAAAAAAGAAGAAAGAAGAAAGAAAAAAGAAAAAAGAAAGGAAAATTATAACGATAGTAATATTAATAAAATGTTTCACAGATCCGTAGGTAATTCGTGTTAAAGAGACAAAGATAGCGATAAGGGGGCTGAAGAAGTGAGGGAGGAGGACGAGGAGGAGACGGAGAAGCAGGAGGAAAGGGAAAAATGGCGGTGGATATTTTAGACGAGGATCATCTGGCCGTGAGCGCGATCGTTACGGTTGGAATGCAACTGATATTCTTCACGATTGCCGCGACGTTTCAGCTGGACAAATTGACGGATTTTGCCGGCGGCACCAACTTCATCATTCTCGCCCTTCTCACTTTCTTTCTCGGCCAAGTGGGCAAGGTATACCAGAAAATGTCAGGCGCTAATTATAACCGACGCTTTTCCTTTGCTCGCTCGAGTAAGAGAGGATGTGTGATTTATGCGTGTCAATGCTCGTTCGATACATAATTGTGCTTAATTATATAGAGGAGGAGGGGGGGAGGGGGGGGGGAAGAGACACCTAACTGACTCAAGAATCTCTGAAATATTTTCGATTTCAAATATATTTTTGTATGTACGTTATTTCAGAAGAAAAAATATATACGTGTATATTTCTCTTATATTAAAAAAAAAAAAAAAAAAAAAAAAAGAACTAGATATATTATATTATTATATAAAAATATATTTTGGATTATAACGATATCAAATATAATACTATGATTATAACGATAAGATAAGCAATTAAAAGTAAATATTGATTTAGGCCAATTTCAATTTCATGTACGTATAACGAAAAATTTCACGATAGATAATCAAATTATTTATCAACGAATAATGTTATATACAAATATATATATATATATATTTTTTTTTCTATCACAGACTTACGACAGTCGACAGCTTATGGTTACCGTATTTGTCTGCCTATGGGGTGTACGACTATCAGGATACCTTCTTTATCGAATCATTAAGATCGGACGAGATAAAAGATTCGAAGATCGTCGTAGCAATGTTATTCGTTTCGCAGTCTTTTGGACCTTCCAGGTGAACTTTTTATAAAGTATACGTTTCGCTTATACTATAATAATAATAATAATAATAATAATAATAATAATAATAATAATAATAATAATAATAACTATAATAATAATAATGCAATAATAAATACAATAATAATAATAATAAGAATCAATATGACGCATAGCTAATAATTTATGAATACCTCGAAAGTAGATATAGAAACGTATACTCAGGTTTTATCGAAACAGGGTATGGTTATTGCCAATATTGAAAGCCAAGATTTTATTCATGACGTCTTATATTACTATATATGTATATATATACTTGTCATTGATATTAGGATCATTTGCCAAGTGGGCAGAATCCCTTATTTTTCTTTACAATCGATAATATCTATCTCTCCCTTTACTATCGTTCTCTTTCTATATCTCTCGTTCTCTCCTTCCCTATTTTCTCTCTCTCTCTCTCTCTCTCTTTCTTTCTTTCTTTCATTCTATTTTTAGGCCGTATGGGTTTACGTCGTGAGTTTACCGGTGATTATCATAAACTCGCCTCGTCACAAAATCCCACCAGCGCCAAAAACGATGACCAATTTCGACAGTGCCGGTACCGGACTCTTTCTCATTGGACTCGTGGCAGAGACCTATGCCGATTTGCAAAAGTTCTCTTTCAAACAGGATCCCGTTAACAATGGAAAATGGTGTAACGACGGTAAGTAAAGTACGATGGTATAAAATAATTTTGATTTAATTTAACGACGAAATAATCGAGAGCTACGTCGTCAAATTTTGTGTAACGATCGTAACAATTAAAAGGTTTATGGAGATTATCCAGGCATCCTAATTATTTCGGAGAGATCGTAGTATGGTGGGGAATTTTTGTAATATCCTTGAACGTGATCGAAGGAGCCGAATGGGTTGTTATCGCCTCTCCGATCTTTACGACGATCATCATCCTCTTCTTATCTGGTATGCCTTTGCTCGAAAAGGCGTCGGACGAGAGATACCGAGAGTAAGTGTTTCTATTTTTATAATATCGTTTTACACTTTTGTGTGCCCTGATAAGGTACTTCTAACTTGTTCAAAGCTATCGGTTATTGGACGAAGAGGGTTTGTCTTTTCGTAAACTAAAAAAAAAAAAAAAAAAAAAAAAGAAAAAAGATCTAGCTAATAGAACATCTGGCTGGTACTATCCGATATTAAAAATCTATTCTAATCATTATAAAGAATCAATAATATTTAATATTAATATTAAGAAATGTCTTGATAAAAAAAATTGATTTGAAACATGGATTTAATATTGAAGCTTAAAAGTACTTCGAAAAATACACACACACACGTAATATTAACTATTATATATATGTGTACATATAAAATTATAAGAGTTTATATAATAGTACTACATTGATTAAAAGGAACATGGAGTCATCCACTTTGAGCCCATATACTAAATCTTTTGCTGCATTAGCCGCCTCCAAAGTATCAATTTCGTGCTGTTGACGAAGCATTTTTCTCTCCCGGGTGGCCTCTTTCGCGTGATTATCAGTTAAGCGTCTCTAAACGGACATCTTTCCTTTGTGCATAATTATGCGCGTTTGGTCTACAACACACTTCAATAGAATCTCACACAACGTCGCGATTTTTAATTCCAGGCCGTCGCGTACTTGCAGCTTGAAATTTAACATTTACACCGCATTCTTGATACTTCAAAAGATCCAAAATCGCAGGAATAAAAACGATAACGAAAATTCATAATCCTATACTATCATATCTATTATTGTCTCACGACAATAGTAGATATAAGATTAATTTTTAAAAATTAAATTTATTTCAAAAAAATCTTCGTTTCTTTTTCGCGAATGTATTAAAAAATTGTTCATCATTTTTCGCGATTTTCGAATTATGAACGTTCATCCTTCTTTTCCACCTAGTGATCTGAATTCGTTAATTCTCGCGAATCTCTTTTAAGATTGATACTTGATTAAAAATATGTAGGATTAAACGACATGAACGTAAAACTTAAAAGAAAAAATAAAAAAAAACAGATAGCATCGCACGTGTTTCATAATTGTATTAATCGAACATTTCAAATTAAAAAAAAAAATTTAAATCAATATTTAAACCTCGAAACCATTTAGAACTAATTGAAAAAATGCATCATAGATCTAATATATACACTAAAACAAAAAAAAAAAAAACATAGACCTTCGTGAGGTAGAAGAAATTACTTGATAAGAACAGACCGTGCTAAGTCTGTGAAAATCAATATAAAGGAAATATATATGTATATATGGCTTCCCGTCGTACATTATTAACAGATTTAATCAGATTAATTCGAAACTATCAAGAAATTATCTTGATACGGTGTATTGCGAGGAAATTGAAAAATCGATTTCTTTGTTCTTTTCTTTCTTTCTTTTTTTTTTTTTTTTTTTTTTATTAATTTACAAGCAGGAGTAAGCCATTAATGTCTGTCGATTTTTCTTTCAGTAATGCCGAGTATCGTTACTACAAACAATCGACGTCACCATTGATACCAATTCCACCGTCGATCTATGTCGAAGTACCACGTTTCCTGAAGTTCGTTCTCTGCTGTGAATATCCACTTTACAATTCGTTAGACGCAAAGCCACGTTCGGCCGTGACCGAATCGACATCCATCAGCTTGGCAGCATCCACGTAGCTGTAGCCACACGCCGGGCGTCCTAACTCCGAGTCCGGCGTGCAATCGACGACTACGGCGACAGCCAGCACAGCCTTCTAAACGACCTTCCTAGTACACCGTTCTTATCGATAATAACGACGGGAACAACAATACGTGTTCTCTCTAACTCGATAGATTCCGAGAATTTCTCATTATTGTCCTTTCAGGACAATGTTACATTGAAAAGAGAGTACACGATGGAAAGGATGATCTATATATTGTTGTTATGTCTTTAGTTACCTGATGAATATATACGGAATGGATATACCGTTCTATATATTTATGAACGTGCGTCATATCGTGTACGAGCACGTATGTGCGTGCGTTTGTGTGTATCTCTGAGTGTATGCATGTATGCGTGTTTATGTAGAAATCAAATTTTTTTTTTTTTTTTTTTTTTCTCTTTCAAAACAAATCTCTCGTTATCGTATTAACGATAAATTCTTTGAAATTTTCTCGGGGATGAGTTCTTTGTTTCCTCTATTTCTCTCGTATTGAGAAAATGAGAAAAGAAGAGAGAGAGAGAGAGAGAGAGAGAGAGTGAAAGGGGAAAAAGAGAAGGAGAAAGAGATAAGGACGTTGAACGTTCTATTATTTTAAACGTTGGAATAAAAGCGACAAATTCTTTATGGATT
>OU426997.1:5545196-5550196 GCA_911387935.1 Dolichovespula saxonica
ACGTTACGTTGCACGAAACGCAAGGTAACTTTGCACAGCAAGGGCCAAAGGGTCGACGCAGGAAGCGTCCCGACGACGACGCGGCGCTGGGAGACGCTTGGACCTCTCGATATTACATTGTCTATCTCTCTCTCTCTCTCTCTCTCTCTCTCTCTCTCTCTCTCTCTATCCTTCCGCGCCCTGCTTTCATCCTATCTCTCTCTCTCTCTCTCTTTCTTTCTCAATTTATCTCTCATACACACATACTAATTTTTGTTTAAAAACCTCTTCGTGAATAATTCACAAGATTTCACATATTCTTCCCTAGCGTAGATTGCATTTGGCCACTGATAAAAAGATTACGACACCTGCGTTAGGCTATTGCATTTCGATATATTGCAAAAGACCTACTTGGATTCTATACTTCGACTCACGACAATAACGCCCTGGTTATCATTCTCTTTCTCGCTCGCTCATTCGCTCGCTCATTCGCTCGCTCACTCGCTCTCAATCATTCGTCGTCAATCATTCCCGTTCGTTCATTTTCATACACACACACGCACACACTCTCTCTCTCTCTCTCTCTCTCTCTCTCTCTTTCATTCCTATTTTTTCTCTCTCACTCTTCATCTCAAACACATTTATACGCTCGAGCACATGCAAAGGGTGGGAGGGGAAAAAAGGGCTCGGATGAGTTGCGTCGCTCAAATCCGCACGTGTCCTTAAAGGTTGTCGATGAGAAATGGCGTAAAACGTTGGTGCGATCGAACGCGTAATAATAAACGTATTATTAACATTATACATGATTCTATTAATAATAATCTATTTACGCATAAGTAGAGAGCACTGTTGATCGTCAACACTTCTTTTCTTCTCACTATCACTCTCATTCTCTCTCTCTCTCTCTCTCTCTCTCTCTCTCTCTTTCTCTTTCCACGCCCTGCTTTCATTCTATCTCTCTCTTTCTTTCTCCCTCCCCCCTCTCTATCTCAAACTTTCCTTCCTCTCCTTTTTTCATTCTACTTCTCCTAACCTCTTAGCTCTCTCTTAGCAATCTCCGTTACAATCATAATCATCATATCATCTTCATCATTATCATCATCATTATCATCATCATCATCATCATCATCGCCATCATTATCATCGACGTCGTCATCGTCGTCATAGTCGTCACCATCGTCGCCATCATCGTCATCGTCATCGTCCGTTCCTTCGGGACACGTTTACGCATTCCTATCATTTCATGCACACGCACATACACACACACACACATACGCACATACACACACAGAGAGACCCACAGAGGAGGAGACAACCAAGAAAAGAAGAGACACATGCATAAACACACGCATACAAAAGACACACTCTCTCTCACTCTCTCTCTCTCTCTCTCTCACGATCTTCCTCTCCTTCACTCGCTTCGTCTCTCTTTCTCCCACTCGCGAACAACACACCCTTAATTATTCTTCTGTTAAATCCTTTCAACGAACGATTTTACTTTCTGCCATGCAACCACCACCAGCTTATTTCCCATCCTTCTCCTTTTCTTTGTTCTCATCGACCTCCTTGTCCTTCTCCATCTCTTTCTCCTCCTTATCCGCCTTCTCCTTGTCGCCTTCCTTCTCCTCCTTCGATTCTTTCGATTCCTTTGCCTCCTCCTTACCCTCCTTACCCTCCTCCTGCTTCTCTGGCTTCGGCAAGTGCGTATTTATGTCCAAGGTGGAGCAGATCTCGTCCCAATCGGGGAAGCATCGTTCCTTCATACGCGAGCAATGACCAACCAGATTCGGGCAATTCTCTTGCATGTAGTCCCTAAGATTGTACGGCGTCTCTTTGTCGATGTAAAGAATTTGAGCGAGGTGGGCGAATGCGACAACGTCCAACTGAGTAAAAAAAGACAACGAAATTATACTATTTTATATAATCTAATAAATACCGCTACTACTAATATTACTCATTATAACAATAATAACAATAACAATAACAATAACAATAACAATAACAATAACAATAATAATAATAATAATAATAATAATAATAATAATAATTAATAGTAATAAAATTATTACCATTGCTATATGTTATATGGTTATTGATATATTTCGAACAAAGTCGTTAAATGATAAACTTCAAATATATATATATATATATATATATATATTAATTTGAAGAAAATAATATTTCCAAAAATGGCATAACGATCGAAAAGAATCGACTCGTCGATCTTGAATTTGATAAAAATCGAACGAGTCGGGAAAAAAACTTGCCTTGGAATTTCTTTCCCTTTTATTTTGTTTTCTTTTTTTTTTTTTTTTTTTTTTTTTTTTTATCACTTACCGTGGTCGGCTCGTCACCGAAGAAGAACGGCTTGTCTGCCAACATGTCGGAAAGGACCTTCAGATCGGCGCAACCAAATTGGGAGACTTCCTCCGGTGTGTGCACGCCCATACCCTGAGCCTTCACTTTCCTCGCACCCTGTAATAAATCCCACTACATTTCACTACAGACGGTCGCGATTCTTTGTTCTCTACATTGAATTCCATTGAATTGTCCTTCCTCCTCTGACTTCTCTTTGGCAATACCCTCCACCCCTTCTCTCTCCCTTCCTCCCCCCCCTCGTCCAAGTCCGCGACCGTGCAAATTCAACAAGTAACAAAACGCTCTCTTTCGAGGAGCGTTCATTCCCTTTGCTAACTTGCGGACAGGACGAAGGGATTTCGAAAGGGGATTTTAAAAAGGAAATAATAAAATACGAAACACACGAATAATTATCTTGATATTTCGAAGAATTTTTAACGATAAAATAAAAAATCGATCTGATCTCTCGCCAATTTCTTTCTTTTTTTTTTTTTCATTTAATTTTACTTTCATTTCATTTTATTTTTTTGTTTTTTTTTTTTTTTCTGTTCTTTCGCGAGCCCAGAAATAAAAATCTTTCTCTCTTTCCCCTGCACACACACACACTCTCTCTCTCTTTCTCTCTCTCTCTCTCTCTCTCGTTTTTATTATCGAAAAAAAAAAAAGGAACGGGTCCAACTTCTAACACATCGACATGCTAATATCATATATGTACACACCTAACTCTATAAATGGCGAAAAGTGAATCTTACCTTGCGCCCGAACGTGAACTTAAAGAAGAAATTAAGGATTCCAGTTGGAATGCGTGTACCAAGGGCATGTTGGAGATTGACCTTGTAGCCCTTCAAAACTTGATCCATGTTCTTGGTACGCCAGCACGCGACTGCCCAAACCAAATGATTCTCGATCATCGATATCATCGCGTGTGATACGCTTCGTTGTTCGGACGTCAATGCGGCATCCAAATCCTTGTCAAACTTTGAGCTAAGTTCGCGAAGGATGATTGTACTATCGGCGATCTCTTCGCCGTTCAACTCGACGAATGGCAGCTGGCCCTTCTTCGAACGGAACTTCATCTTGTGATCGACGTTCTATAAAAAAAAAAAAAAAATAATAATAAGACAAAAATAAAGATATGTTTCGGTAAAAAAGAAAGAGAGAAAAAAAGAAGGAAGGATGAAGGATGGAAGGAAGACAAAATTGCCATAGTTATTTTCCATACTTTTCGAAACAATACGAAAGAGAATCTCGTCCCCTTTGAAACTGACTTATCTGATCGGTGCTCGGGACAGTGGTTAACAGGAGTTTCGAACACAATAGACTTTCGATCTATATCCGACCAACCTCATTTCACGATATCCCTTTTGCAAAATTGAAGACCCTCTCTCTCTCTCTCTCTCTCTCTCTCTCTCGTTTGTAACGACTCAATCGAAATGAAATGAAACGAAATGAAATGAAATATAAAATCAATTGGAAAGCCTAGGTTAAATCTGGTTTAACAGTGAGATTGCTCGAATGTTTCTCAATTTGATGACTTTGGTATATATAGAAATGGATATTGCGAAATATAGAATGGTTCCTTCCCTTTTAATTGTTATTTTATAAAATTGACAAATACCTCGAATATATATCCATATCGATAATATTTTGACAAATTTCGAATATGACAGACCAGTTAACCAATTTGCCCTACCTGCGTACCTGTGTATATACGTAAAAAAGGGTTAGGAAATGTTCATTTCTATTTATAAAGTCACGCGCATGAAATGCATAATACATTCAGTAAAGCGAGAAACTGTGTAACTTAGTTTCGTCTAGCCGAGTCAGCATCGTCGCATCAGCAAAGATGTCCTTTCTTAGAACTTATCGAAAGAAGCATGCAGCTGTTCGTTCTTCTATCCATTTTATTTCCCTACCAAATCCTCCATCGATATGTATGTAACTACATCCCTTCCTCATTCGAAAGTGCTTCTATTCTTGGAAGGAAACCTCGTAAACGAATGCACGTAGAAATTATATGCAAGATCAGCTTATGCTGATCTAGCATTAGCCTGCTAAGTCGGATCAAAGGGAAATGAAAGACACCTGTCGGCATCTAAAATAACGCACCTAATAACGTTCATAATATAAAACTCTCTGCATTTTATATCATCAAAAGATTGTATATCATTACGTTCCTCGATATTATCATTTACCATTATTACATGTTATCTCTCCAAACAACGTTTAAATCGCACGTCATGAAATAACATTTTGATCGTAATCCGATAATAAATATGCGAGCGTACCCAAATCGATAACGTTATATTTTAAATCAGTTTTGAGGGAATGAAGAGAACGAAAAAGAAGAATCGACGATAATAACATAAAGGATCGATCTAACGATTCTACGCGTCTCGTAAAAGATTCAAACTGGATTAAATGGGAAAAGTTTTGTACGTTCGACAAACCATTGACATTCTATACTAGCCCTAAGCAACGTTCGAAAACTTAGAAGGATCGCTTTATCGACTCCCCTTTTCTAAGAGAAAAGCTTATCGATCGTTAAAAGGGGGAAACTTCACCCCCATATCTGCGTTTCTTTTTTTTTTCTCCATTCGACCGTCATAAACCTTTACGCGTCTCTCGGTTTTGAAGCCTATAGGACGTTAAAGGCAGTCTCT
>OU426997.1:5555196-5567696 GCA_911387935.1 Dolichovespula saxonica
GTGAGCGAACGCAACCGAGCAACCGACAGACATATACCCTCCTCCTCCTCCTCCTCCTCCTCCTCCTCTTCTCGCCGTCGTGCCGTCATTAAACTCTAGCCTGACTTCCTTCTCCTTACCCTCGCTCCGAATTCCGATCCAGCAATCATACGATTAAATTTTAACGTGGGTTTATATATAGTCGAGGGCTACACATATATACATACATACATGCATGCATGCATACATGCACACGTAGACCTTTCTTGCGATTTAAACGGACGTCCAGGAGCGCACTGATCCGTCCTTCTCTCTCTCTCTCTCTCTCTCTCTCTCTTTCTTTCTCTGTCTCCTTTTTTTTTTTTGCTATCTATACTTCTCTTTTCTCTCTTTCTCTTTCTCTATCTATCTTTCTCTCTCGCACATGCGTTAATCGCAGGGAATGTCAGTTTCGTCATTGTGCGTCGTGTTTCGCGCGCGCACACCATAGGCACAATGCAACGACGACGACGACGACGACGACGAGAACAGTTGCGTGTTCGATGCATCGTGAACACGAATGACAAGAGTAAAAAGAGAAAAAGAGAGGCGGGAAAGAGGGAGGGATGGGGAGAGAGAGAGAGAGAGAGAGAGAGAGAGAGAGAGAGAGGATGTACCTTTAAATGCCGTCGTGGGAACGTCATGTTCTGCCAGAAGTAAAGCCGATAAACGGCCTGGCGGCCTTGTTGTTGCTTCTCATTCTCATCTTTGTCCAAGTCGAATATATATATATTTAATTTAGGTATATATGTGTGTGTGCATGAATAAAACAAAGATATAGTTTTATATTTCAATTTCGATTTCGATTTTTTAAATGGACGAACAATAAAGAATCGCGGACGAGAATATCTTTGAAGCTTCGATAATATCGAGCCACGTTTGTTCTGTTTCACGTGGGTGAAGAAACTTGTTTTACGGAATAAATCTTCAACCTGTGTGTATATATATATATATATATATATATATAAAGAACAAGAGAAAGAGAAAGAAAGAGAGAATCAACGAGGAGATAGATTTTCGTTACGTTAAGTACTTCCTCAGCAGATAAAGGGAACGTAGGCGTGCACAACGTATTCGCTATTGTCCGTTATTCGTACGCAGAAATTTTTAAATAGCCCGCGCTTTTATCTTGCTATTCGATCGCTCGTTTACATCGAAACCAATTACCGCGCTTAACTTTGAATTGCATGGCATTATCCAGAACGTTTAGGCGAATATCTTGTTACTCCTATACCGACGTATGAATACGCCATATATACATATATATATATACGTGTATACCTACACGTAGGATATAAACTATATGTATCTCTCTCTCTCTCTCTCTCTATATATATATATATATATATATATCTATATACGTTTAAATATGCGAACTATGCGCACGAGGCTGATATTATGGAGAGAGAATCAATATAATTTAATATGCACGTACACGAATCTATATTCGTAAGTCTACGTTATTATACAATCATGAACACGTACAAACATACGTGTTCTATATTTATTGTGCACAAGTACGCATAATAATCGAGGATGGAGAAGAATCGTAGGAATATTTTGCACGCCTGCACGTTTCAATGGTTTCGCGAAAGAAGATAGAGAAAGCAGATATTTTGGTTTCTACGTGAGTGTATGCATTATCTATATATATATATATATCATGTATAGATATCTGATTCGAAAGATAAAGTTGATAATAATAAGGATATTATTTTCTACCATCGAATTAAATTATGATAGAAAGTTGAATACTCTACTAGTTAACAACACACATAACTGGGAAGAATTCTTGTAATTACGATAAACGAGCACGTATATATATATATATATATATATATATATATATATACGTGCGAACAAAATTCAGTCATCTTATTCAGAAATCATTAGCGATCTCTCAAGAGAGAAACACGCGACGCTACGACGAAGAATACGTTATCGATCAATTATGTTTCAGGAATGTATCGTTACGTACCGTCCCACGCATACTTGACGAATTATTGTTAAGCTCCCTATCGTTTTCTATCTCTCTGCCTCACTCCACCCCCTTCTCGCTCACGAGAATAATCACAAAACTTCTCGTATAATATTCTCCACAATAAATTACAAGACATCCCAATTAAATATATTGTCAATTCATACGATATTCGATCGGTAATCAAATAATAACGACACAGAGACAAAATAATAACAATTTTGGATACGTGTACGGGTATGTGACAGTATTTGGCGCTATTCGAAAGGAAAAAAAAAAGGAAGGAAAAAAAGACCGGATATAATGATATATCACATCCTCTTCGGTGTACAACCATCGACTACTCGAGATATAACACCGTTAATCCACGGAATAGTATGAGCTAATCGATATGCACGCTTGTCGTATACACATTGCGTAATATGGCCAACGATGATGGTGAACGCAGGAAACGCGAACTATTTTTTTTCCTCTCCTTCTCTTCCTACACCTCCCTCTTCCCTCTCCCGCTTTCCTTTTCCTCTTCATCGTAGACGTGTCACGAAGTTGACGGACGGACGTACGGACTCGTTTACCGGTTGTACCCAAAAAAAGATAAATGTCGGCTCGTATATATTTAATTAACGTTCATTCTATTCAACGTACATACCCGTATGTATAACGTCTGGATATATTTTATATGTATCATATTTAACGTGTATGCGTGCTCTACATTACGTATTACGCGTATAAAACGTATATTAGAAATCTCGGCAAAGGTGTTAGAGAAAATTGTGCCGTTGGATCGGCTCGCGTATAATGTAGCTCGTTTACGAGATTTCCAGTTCCACTTCCGCGCTTCTCTTAGTTTCTGAGCGTGTTTGCTCGAAATAACAGGATAAATGAATAATATAATGATTATAATGATGATGATGATGATGATGATGATGATGATGATGATGATGATGATGAAAAGAAATAAAAGGAGACAGAGAAAAAAGAAGAAAAGAAAAAGACAATCGATCACGAATGGATATTTCGATTCAAAATATCAATAGACAATATTATCATATTCGTTAACGCGAAAACAATCGCTCTTTTCTAATCTGATTTACTAACAAGATAAGAGTTAAAGATACGATAACTTTTCAAGAGTAATGATGGTGAAAAGGGGGTTGTTATTAATTGGGAAGAAGATTCTAAATGAATGGTGAACTATTTAAGGAGAAACCGTTCATCTAAAATATAATACGATGAGAAATGTACGGTATTACTCTCCTCTATGGTTTTAACTATGAAGGAAACTTCAGGCGATTAACGAGCACTGAACTTTATCTCAATATACTTCCTCGAACTTCATTTTCTCTGTTTCTGTTTCTCTTAACGAGAGAATGCGAGAGATAGAAAGAGAGAGAGAGAGAGAGAGAGAGAGAGAGAGAGAGAGAGATAGAGAGAGAATAAGAGAAAACAAGCTTACCTTCGTCTGGGCAAGGCGCCAAGGAAATTACGCGAATTTTCACCTTCGACCTTCGGTCGACTATATACATCGACGTAACAACGGCGTCTCGCGTAGTGTAGTAAAAACAATACTACGCACAGACGAAACCTACTACACTCTAGTAGTATAATAGTAATAGTAATAGTAATACGTAACAGTGATGGTAGCGAGTGTCTCGCGTGGGATTTGATTTAGACAAATATATATACGTACATATGTATGAATGTATGTATGTATGTATGCATTTGTGTGTGTGTGTGTGTGTGTGTGTGTGTGTGTGTGTGTGTGTGTGTGTGTGTGTGTGTGTGTGTGTGTGTGTGTGTGTGTGTGCCTTATAGGAGGACACATACGTCATTGCTTTCGCGTCTTTCCATCCCAAAGCGGAAACGATGTGCGACGACGACGACGGCAACGGCGACGACGACGACGACGACGACGACGACGAGGATGACGACAAAGGTGGGCTTAAAGTGAAAGAGGAAGAAGAGGAGGAGGAGGAGGAGGAGGAGGAGGAGGAGAAAGAGAAGGAGGACACACGTGTTACACACATTCAAGCTCAGCATGCAGTCCGAGCCATCGGACACGTCGATACGTTGAGGTAGGCCGGCCACCGACCTCTCTTTTTTTCTCTTTCACTCTTACGCAGTCTAACATCTCTGTCTGTCTATCTGTCTGTCTCTCTGTCTGTCTATCTCTGTCTTTCTCTTTCTATCCTACTACTACTACTAATGCTTCTTCTAATTCTCTTTAGAACCCCCCTTTTTACTTCTTCCATTCTTCGTCCTCTTCCACGTTCTCTTTTACACTACTAAATTATTCGATCGTTGAACCTTCTCTCTCTCTCTCTCTCTCTCTCTCTATCTCTATCTCTATCTCTATCTCTCTAACTCCAAAGATCTTTCTAATGTCGAAAATCTTTGTTACATTAACATGTTCCATTTGTTAATCTATCGAGGAATCCATTTTATAAACGCCACGTTCAAATTTCGCGCTTTATCAATCACGATCATCATTTTAATAAATAAAATAATCCTCATTAATATTTCGTTCGAAAATGAATCATATAATATCGAAGTTTTTTCAATCGATAATTTTTGACAGTAACAATTTTCACGTTGTACTTTTTGTACGTATATACATATACGTATCCGCGACGAACTAAAAGAGAGACTCGGACAGGTTTATCGCTATTGTCGTCGTCTTCCTCAATTTCGAGCATGCGATCCACCCACGCGAAGAACCTTTTGTGCCTGTCTCTCGGAAAAACCAGAGACTTATCGTGCCTCTCACTATAATGCACACCCACCAATGCTCGCTCACCACCCCCCCCCTCCCCTCATATCTCCGCCCTCTTCTTTTTCTTTTCTTCTCTTATTTTTCCTCGTACTTTTTCAAGAATCGATGCGAAGATCATCGAAGATGTTTCTGTAAACACTTGGATGCATTCACGTGGTGCATCAAAGAGAAGTACTCTTTATCTCTCTCTCTCTCTCTCTCTCTCTCTCTCTCTCTCTCTCTCTCTCTCTCTCTCTCTCTCTCTCTCTCTCTTTCGATGGGCATTGAGCCAAGAGAACTTGTCTTCGTTGTTCAAACCGCACTTATGAATGCACATACGACGACACCTCCTTTCTACACATTGAAATCAGTAACAAAATTGGTTAGATCTAATGCTCGAATAGAACGTGTGTGTATATATGAACGAATAATTGAACGAATTTTTTCAATTAATCGATGAGAAACATGACATTTGAAATTTTCTAAGCATTTCCTTTTATTCATCCTTATTATCAATTTTACTTTTATCTTTATCATCGTCCATTTTATTATACCCTATTAATATAGTTCTGTTCTAATCTTTAAACCTTTGATCATTACCGATCTTCCTGATCTTTTCTCTGCGCACAGAAATACTACGAAAGATAAATAAGAAAAAAAAAAAAAAAGAAAAGAAAAAGAAATAGAAGGAAATATAAAAAAGAAATAAAAAAGAAAGAAATTCTAACATGTGTTTGTCAAAGAGATCGAATAGGCTTATCTCACTTAGGAATATAGATAACACACGTATGTACATCGTATATATGTACATAAATCATCCTATCATTCCGTCTCTCTCTCTCTCTCTCTTTCTCTCTCTCTCTCCTTTCTTTCTTTCTTTCTTTCTTTCTTTCTCTTTCCCCCTTTCTCACCCTTCGATGCCTCTCTTTTTCCCACGGTAATTCTTCGACGATTCACACGACACGTGTTTCGTCCTCGAACTTTTCTCATACCAGACGATAAGTCTCGAAAGCATCCGAACTCTCTCTCTCTCTCTCTCTCTCTCTCTCTCTCTCTCTCTCTCTCCATTTCTTCCGTCTAGCGGATACACCGAGTTAAGGCTCGACGCAGTCTAAATATAATCGAAATCTTCTATAATTAACCGGTCGAGATCGATAAAAATACCATCGCATTGGCGACGCTGGGATAAAATTATCTTGACACTTGCTATCGATATATTCCTATCTTTCTTTTTCTCTCCTTCTCTCTCTCTCTCTCTCTCTCTCTCTCTCTCTCTCTGTCTTTTTTTTCTTTCGAAATTTTCCTCCCGCCCCCTCCCTCGCTCTCTCTCTCTCTCTCTCTCTGTTTCTCGCCACGCTTGTGCATCGAAACAATGAGGACACTGTCTTTACGAAGTCGATAACCGCTTCGACGAGATACGTACTTACTTACTACTCTCGTCTCTCATATAACAAACGGCACGAAGGAAACGGCTTGTTTCAGAAAGAGATGGAGAAAGGCGGAGTGAAACACAACTGAACGAATGATTATGGTATCGTTGAACGGTATCTGTGATAAGAGATAACTCGAAGAGAAAGTACCTATATATATATAGAAAGAGAGAGAGAGAGGGTGTTCACATTTTAATCGATCTATAATATATAATATCGTTGAAAATATTTTCACCAGAAAAAAAAAAAGATATAAAAAGAAAGCTCATTCGTATTCTTAAAACGACGATCGAACGAAATGAATGAGAATCATCTATGTTCGTAATATTTCGATACGTTGCTTTAACATTCGCGCGTACCGATTAGAACAGATCCTAATATATATCTATGCAAGATATAAGTAACCACAATAACAGCAAGAAGGACAGATAGAAAGTGTGAAAAAGAGAAGATAAATAGGCATTATAAAACGCGTTCATTCTTGAAAGGGTGCAATGAACCTCTCGAAAAACTTTGTCTTCAAGTTCGAGGAATGTCAAGTCTAGAGAATTAGCTAGAGAGAAATAGAACATATCTATGTATGAACATGCATGAGAGAGAAAGAGAGAGAGAGAGAGAGAGAGAGAGAGAGAGAGAGAGAGATGGAAGAATCTTCGAGGCGTCCCACCACGATAAGATAAGCCGGTAATGAGGTTCAATTGGAAGATTAATTAATTAAGATCCGCGGCAAAGGGGATAAATTGGGTACATTACGATGGTATGTCGGCACCGAGAGAAGAAGTCAAGCTTAAGTGTGTATGTGTGTTGGTGTTAGTGTTTGCGTGCACCAACCTGTGTGTGTGTGTGTGTGTGTGTGTGAAGGCGGGAAGGAAGGCCAACGATACGCCTACACGGAGAAAGAAGAAAGAGTGTTGGAGAGTGAGAGGAGAAGGGAAAAAGATTTATGACAGCTGCGGGTTAGAGTCGCGAGTATGGTTCAAAACGACAACTTAACAGCTACGATGACGACGATGATGTTGGGTAAAAGTAGTCGAACGAGCTTCAAAACGAACCACCGATGCATGATCATTTTTCATTCAGAGGATAGGAACAGAGGGTAACTGGATGAAATTCTAATTAGCGATCGAACCGTTTCGAGAGGATAACTCAAACGTGTACGAAATTTGTTCGTTCTCTCTTCTTTTTTATTTCTTTTTTTTTTTTTTTAATACAGTTTTTTAATTTTCCTTACTTCTTCCCTCTCCTACAATTTCCTTGCTCCATCCTTGTTCCGATGAATCGTCGTTGAGGAACAAAATGAACTGACATTTGTAATATTCGGTTATTTTTGAAGAATCCGATCGGTTCTCGATTGACTCTACACCCGATCGTTTTTCTCCTTTGTTTCTCTCGAAAATTTTACTAGAGTATAGAAAAAGAAAAGGAAAAAAAAAAAAAAGAACGAAAGATAAGGAAGCGGAAGATTGGGGGAATTATAATAACGGTTCTTTTCATTCATCTTCTTTTCTTTCCTTTTTTTTTTTTTTTTTTTGAATTTTTTGTTTTTTTTTTGTTTTGTTTATTCGACTCTAATCGAAACACGAGCCGATAATTTTTCTCCCTTATCTCATTCTCTTCTATGAAGCGTAGTAAAATCTCAAGATATCGAAGAAACGTTTATACGTTACATATATTTTATCTCTATGAATAACGAGGAAAAGATTCGACCTTATTTCTGCGATTAGAAACGATTAGGAAGAGTGAACCGACAGAGCAAGCAAAATACGATCCTATTTATAAAATCGTATCTATTCCATTGAAACGGATCAGCTATTTGATTGTAACATCCAATCAAACGTTTGATTCATTCATTCCAATCGTTCAGTTCGCTTACCAACGTATAAGACGAACTTTTTTTATTTTACACACTCGCAAAAGATTCGATCATAGATAATAATTGCTCTTCAAAAATCTTCCTATTCGATACGACAACGGCAAAAATACGCCATCTCGAATTTGACTCGTCTTTGTCCTCGTTGTTGTTTCTATCTTTGTTTTCTTTTCTTTTCTTTTTGTCATTATTCTTTTTATTATTATTATGCGTGACGCATCGCTTGCATAAAATATTGGATGTTAATATAAATATCTTCTTCTTTGTCTTTTGGCCACGAAGAAGAATGCACTTTGATTAATCGTCAACTTGCCAATTATAGTCTCGACCGTCGACGTCCTTTTCATATCACTTTTCAAATGTACACTTTCGAACGATCCCATCGATCCCATCGGAAAAAAAAAGAAGGAGAAAGAAATACAAGAAAAATAAACTACGGATGAATATCTCATTGATTGGACTATTTTTCTTTTTCGAACGTTAATTCGCAATATTGAAGAATATCTTTCGGATATATATATATATATATATATATATATATATATATATATATATATATATATATAAATAAAAAAAGAAGAAATCGTCGTTAAAACGTGAACTTTTCGACGTCGAACGATCTCGCTTCTACTTCAACTTCTTCGTTGCCTCTTTCTCTTTGACCGTTTATATTTAACCCTCCACCAACACACGAACACAGAACAGAACAGAACCTACGTGCGTATACAAATATACGTCTATGTATATGTGTATATATAATATGCATGTATGTATATTTATATATATATATATATATATATATATATATATATATATATATATAAATACATGTATAAGTTTGTGGTTGCAACGCATCCGGTGGCATATTTATGTTGTACGCTGCGTTTCGAGTTCAACTTCGTACTTTCTAAACTTTTACTTTGCAACATATGTATGCCCGCGAGAACCAAAATGATTCGAGTCCGAGTATTCACGAAGAACTTTGTTTTTTATTATATATCGTTCGATCGACCGAAGGTTCGACCGACCACATTAACAATGCACGAAGATATCAAGAAAGAATGGAAATTCATACGCGACTTTTTTATTCCGAGAATATTACGAGCACGTGTCATCTACTTTTTTTTCCTTTTTTTTTTTTTTTCTTTTTATTCATCGGAAAATTTCATATTTTCCTTGGAGAAGATTTGAATCTCGCTCGGCAATGCGAACAAAAAGAGAAAATGTCGGTCGTGCAAAAATGCACAATCTGACTGGCACCAAAAATAATACTGGTAACGATTGTAGAACGCAAGCGAGAGACCGTTTAAGAACTCTCATGTTATCTTATGTATTTTTCTTTCTTTTTCTTTATTCATACCGCCCCGTGAAATTTACGAGAAAAATTATGAGATCGACAAGTGTCGATTAATCATTCGTTTTGTGCCGTGAACTGCACATTTTCGTCGTAAAAAAGAAAAAAAAACAAAAACAAAAACAAAAAAGAAAGAAAAAAAAAGAGAAAAACATATTACGTTCGAAGCGTACGGAATAAAAATTCTCCTAAACCTTAACAATACGTGATTTTTAATAACTAAAAATAAAAACCAATGAGAACAAAGGAAAACGAAAATATTAAATTGACAATAATAATGAAAGAACAGTATTCGTATTGTCTTTTTCGGGAAATTTAACGAGAACCTACGATTGAATTTGTCGATACGTTATTGTTAATTCTTAAATGATCTATAATAATTTATGTAAGAGCTAATATAAATCGGACGATCTATATAACAATATATAATATTTTCGATGTTCACTCGACATAATCGATGACCGACGGACAATTAACACACAAGTCTCTTTTTCTTTTTTTTCTTGTTCTTTTTTTTTTACCTACAAACACACACGTCTTCGTCTCGTTATTCTTTAAAGCCCCCCGCCCCTCTCCACCCCTACCCCAACCCCTCTCGACACGCCTGTCTTCTTTGTTCTCGACCGTGCAATCTCAGATACGCATAATCGCAACTCCAAAGTTCTCCTACGCTATTTTAAGGCACGCCACTGCCCCCGCACTCGTTTCTCCCAGCTTTATTTCTGCGACGACGAAGAAGACGAAGAGACGAGGACGAGGACGACGAAGACGCAGACGACGATGAGGACGACGACGAGAGAAGAACGTCGAAAAGTTGCGACGTAAACGACGACGACGACGACGACGAAGACGAAGAGAGAGAGAGAGAGAGAAAAAAAATAAAAAGACGAAAAAAAGAAAGGAGACGTGAGAAAGAAACTACGGAGAGGAGAAATCACATTTCTACCGAAGAGGAGATGAAATTTTTTTTTTCCGTTTCTTTCTTTTTATTTTTAGTTTGTTCTTTTTTGCTTTTATTTAATTTTTACTTTAGAACAAGCCACTCGAAGTTTTTATAAAAATAGACGAGACGATTTATTGCTCTCTCTCTCTCTCTCTCTCTCTCTCTCTCTCTCTCTTTTTCTCTCTTTTTCTATATCTCTCCCCCTCTCTCTTTCTATCTCTCTCTCTCTGTCTCTTCTTTGAAATTTATCGATCTTCTTCCTATAGACCTCATTTAACTACACCACCATCAACATTATTAATACAAACAACATGCTTTTATGATATCCAACATAATAATGAACGAGTTAAGCCTTACTACATTCTCTACTCGTCAAACTCTCTTATACACGAACGACATAATAAAAGAAGAAAGTTACTCCAGTCAAATCGATGAGAGTAAACTTGTGTACATGTACAAGTCCATAAGAAGAAAAAAAAAAAAAAAGAAAGAAAGAAAAATCGCACGGCATGCATATTGCTCATGTACTAAGGACACATGATTTTTACATGAACGTATAAAGAAATAGAGAGAGAGAGAGAGAGACAAAGAGAGAGAGAGATAGAGAGAGAGACAAAAAAAAATATGATCACAATATAAAATTTTTCGCTTGTATGCATGTATCTTTTCTCTATAAATTTTCTATCTACATATATACATAGCTTTCAACGAAGACTACGATATATCGAGCTATTATAAAAAAAAAAAAATAACTCGTGAAAACGTCATTAAAATCTAACTATAATGTGATGATAATAATAATGACGACGACGATGATGATTATGATGATGATGATGGTGATAGCAATGCTAGTAATAATAGTTATAATAAAAATTAAAGAGAAAAGTTTACTAAGGAGGAATACTCGTAGTAGCGAAAGTTCTTCAGAGTCGTGTATAAACTGACGTCGGTATTCGTTGTATTATTAACGAACGATCGATACCAGACGTCGTTTATAACCATAATGTATCCCTGCGTGGTTAGGTACAATATGTACGTCCAATGTTTAACCACGTTTACTATCGGTACTGCGTATCATTTGTTTTGACATAAAACGAATAATTTAATAACTTTCAAAATTATAAGAACTTGTCAAAGGTATGATTTATAATATTAGGGTGTCCCCCTAAGTTTCTTCTTCCGCTCCACGCTATGAATGGCTACGAAAAATAAAATAAAAAAAAATAAATAAAGAAACAATAAAAAAAAAATAGGAAGAAACTTATGGAACACTGATATCGTTATAAGATCCTATAAAAGTTTTGCAAGACAAATACTTTCAATATTTATTTTACGTGAAATACGTGATATCATGTTTCTCGAAAACTCACGAAAGGAAAAGTCTTGTAACAACGAATATATTATGCCAAGGCAAATAAGATGATAAGAGAAATACGAATACGAACCACGTTCGTTTACTATTATACTGATTTATAGTTCCTTTTATAGTTTCGAACAAAAGGGGTCTAATCACCGGTGACATGCACCGTAGATTTCCTTTTCTTTTTTATTATTATTATTATTTTTTTTTTCTTCTTCTTTCTGTTAGTTCATTTTCTAAATCAATGTACATCGCTCGATCATTATCGTTCCTATAATTGCATGACGCATCAGGTGCGAAACTTCGTTGTTTTTTTCTTCGTTTCGAGGCGAAACGAATGACTCATGTCATCCTTACCACGGGTTCGAGTACACTATATTGTACTGTACTATATTATACTATATACTATAATATACTGTACTATACTATAATATTCTACACGACAACGTAACGGGATCGGTAATATCGGAGCTATCGCGTTACGGATTACGAGCGTCAAGTATTATACACATGTACACATACAAACACACAAACACACGTACATATATATATATATATATATATATATATATATATATATACATATGTTCGTATAAAGCATGTTTATCGGTTCGACAGTCGTATAAAGCGAAGCAGGTGATCGTCGGACTCGACTCGGATTAGGAAGAATATAAAATGAATATAAAAGCCAAGCTCGGATCTCACTACTCGCTTTACTCGTTTCTTCATCTCTCATATTTTCCAGTCGCCTTGCGGTTAAGTACGACACCGTGTATGCACTATGTACCACTCTGT
>OU426997.1:5572696-5585196 GCA_911387935.1 Dolichovespula saxonica
TGCAACTCTCAGCGAACGATTAATTTAGAAATCGGGTGAAGCTTTAATTCGAGCACACGAAATTTCGTTCTAATCTAATGTGTGTGTGTGTGTGTGTGTGTGTGAGAGAGAGAGAGACTTCGTTACTTTGACCTACTACCGTATGACCACGTTCACGTACACACGTAGGGTACATACATATACCTATGTACATATGATGCGCACACGAAGAAACTTATTCGAGAAGTCAGTTAGGTGTGCGTACGTGCTTATGGTAGGGGAAATACGCGCCTACTTTACGCTTGAGGCAGGTCGGGGTCTTTAAATCGCCGGAAATGTGCAGGTAGAGAAGATGTGGGTAAACCGAACACACACACTCCTCCTTCTCTCTCCTCGCCCTTACAACACTTTACCATTCCCACCTCTATTACGCTCTACTCTTTCTCTGCCCTCTCCTCACCCAACCCCTCCCCCCTTCCCTCCACTCTCTCTCTCTCTCTCTCTCTTTCTTTTTCTCACACGAACTTACTTATAAACGTCATATTTTCTACCTTTCAAAACAGTTTCCCAGAATAATAACAAACCTGCGGCCAACATGGCTATTTCAATAGCCGAAGAAAGATGACCGAGGTTTGAAGAAAATGGGGGAGAAAATGTGGACAACAGACCCTCTCAATATGGTTTTTTTCTCAGCTAACTTTTCAAGGAATTTTAAAGATTTTTATCGCTCGACCTTCCCCGTCATGCTCGATGGCGTGCATAGCAGGAGCGTTGAGAAAAGTGCAAATAATTTTTATGAAATGCGAAAATACATACATAAATATATATACAAATATATATATATGCACGTATGTACGTATGTATGTACGTGCATACTTGCATATAATAATAATAATTATTATTATTATTGAATTGATTGGCACACCTGTGCATCAAAAAATTCCATTCTTATGACTCGCAATGATCGTCGTAGAAAATCGATAAAATCCAAACATAAGTGCGTCCCGATGAAGACGCAATAACGCAGTCGGTAAATCAATACGTTTGGAGACTATTACGTTCAATAATCAATCAGCTAATCAATCGATCCTTTAATTAATTGATCGATGCTCGCGCAATTATATTGACCGTTAACTAACCGATCGATAATCCGTACAAACGAAGAGACTCGAGAAGGCTTTCTTTAAAAATAGATATCGATTCGATGGAACGATCGATTCAGGTTTATTTGTAAATTACATATTTTATATAAATAAATAAATAAATATATATATATATATATATTTGTTTTTATTTACGAAAAAGAGATAATACGAAATGTCAATTGTGATATTCCATCATTGAAAATTTCCGAACATTGTTCGATACAATTCTTACATTTTCTTTTCTTCTTCTTAACTCTTATCGTTTTCTCGCAAATGTTGAACCTAAAACTGTTAAATATGAGAAGTCTTCTCTCCTCGACCAAATCAGCCATGATATTTTCATATAACTTTCACACTATCGTATTACGCGACACTGGGCCACGTGTACGCGCATTCACGTACACGACTCGACAATCTATTTATAGGAGAGAGAGAGAGAGAGAGAGAGAGAGGACCGATAATTCACCGCAAACACGTTACTTCAAAAAAGTTGCACACTTTCTTGTCAGACGCTATCGAATTTCTTCGGGCGTTAGGAGTACGTGACACATATCCCTTCTCCCTTTATTTTTTCTTATCGAAAATCCTCCGACGACGATCACGGAGTTGAAAGAAAAAGAAAAAAGATTCTTCTCTACCCTCTCTCAAGCCATATCTTTTTCTCTCTTTTTTTTTTTTTTTTTTTTACTTTTTCACGATAAACGATAGGAATTCACTAAATGTGCTCTATCTTTCTTGGTAGAAAGCATTTAAGTTCTATGAGTCAGCTAGTTTCACGGCTCGTTAAACTCTTCGAGAGGTACCTAGCCCATAGTTGTTGCATAGCTTCGAAAGAGAGAGAGAGAGAGAGATATAGATAGATAGATAGAGAGAGAGAGAGAGAGAGAGAGAGAGAGAAGATACGGAGAGTTCACTCGATTCTCTCTATCCTTATTTCCTCTTCGCGGAATACACGGCTAAGAGTTCGTACGTAAGTAAGTACCATTTGTGTGCGTATGCACGTATATACATATATGCATGTATGCATGTATATATAAATTATTCGTGAGTATCCTTGACGCGGTCTGCACGCTTTTAAGGTCGTCACTTCCTGTGTAATATCCTTACGAAATATTCTCTTCGTTTAAAGGGACATAGACACCTGTTCGCACCTTTTGTTCTCTCTCTCTCTCTCTCTCTCTCTCTCTCTCTCTCTCTCTCTCTCTCTCTCTCTCTCTCTCTATCTCTCTAATGCATTTTTAATATTGCATATATATAAATATAATTGTTTTATCTCTTTACATTTCGTTCTTATTCTCTCCCTCTCATATTCGTTAACGTAAACACTCGCCTATTATTTATTTAACAAAGTCGAGAGATGATATACGCTCGCGCAATAATGAAAACGTAAAATCGAATAAAGACGAAAAGGTAATTTACGTGAAAGTCCACGACGAGGGAAGGAAAAGGATCCTTGAAAAAGGATTTTAAACGAGACGTTTTAGCGACGAGCGATGTGCCGTTATATCGTCCTTTTCTCACTGCTACACGAGATGCCATGGAAAAAAAAAAAAGATAAGAGAGAGAGAGAGAGAGAGAGAGAGAGAGAGAGAGGGACAGACAGACGGACGACTATTGGTTGCTCTTTTGTGCGGAGATCCCATCTACCTACGCCAATGCAATCACCGAAGGTCAGAGATGCGTGCAGCTGCACCAGTTGCTTCTCTCTCTCTCTTTCTCTCTTTCTCTCTCTCTTGGTGCCTACGATCTCACCAATGCATCTCTCTATCTCTCTCTTTAGCTCTCCTTTTTGTTCTTCTGGCCTCACCCAATACCTTACCACCCCCTACACCAGAGTTCGGTCACACCGACGAACTTGTCCATTTTTTTTTTCTTTCTCTTTAATTTGTATTTTTTTCTTTGTTCTTTTTTGTTTTGTTTGTTTGTTTGTTTGTTTGTTCCTTTTTCCCCGCTCTTTATTCTCCATGCAGCACCCAGTGCAAGTCAGCCAACTAAACAAAAACACGTCCCACGAACGTCTCGTTAGAGTCCAGAGTTACATTGTTCTCTTGTATATATCGCTCCTAATCCTCCCGTCTCTCCCTCCGCCTCCTCCTCGCCAACGCTTTTGAATCTATATTGTAAAAAGTTCTCGGCTCTTTTTTGATTTTTTTTTTTTGTTCTTTTTTTACTTTTGTTTTTTGTTTTCGTACTCTTTCGCTTTTTTTGCACGCTCGAATGAAGGGGTGCAATATTAATTATAATTTCTTTTCTTCTTTCGTTACTCTCCCACATCCCTATTACCATTCTCTTTTCTTGTTTATTTTTTTCTTTTTTTTTTTTTTTCGTAACACGAGCATACGTTACGTTTGTAATTAGTTAGTATATAATATCCACTATCGAGTCGAATTTTTATACGTGTTTTTTGTTTCCTTTTTCCTTCTTTCTTTCTTTTCTTTTTTCAAAGAGATTCCAATGTAACAACCACATAGATATATTTAACTATTTCTTCTTTAGTTTTCTCTTCGTTACATTCAATTGTAAAGATTTACAATTACAATCTCATTAATTTTTCATATATATATATACATATATATACACACGCATGTATATATATATATATATATATATATATATATATATATGCATGTACGTATGTATGCACGTGAACGAAAGGAGCGGCACAACGTTTACGTTTCCGATCCTCGGATTCGATCCAGCACGAGCGATAACGACAACTCGCTCTCTGGTCTACCAGTTATATTTTACAGATTACCGGTTCTCCATTGCGAAAAACTTTCTGTATTTATCATACGACGAACCGGTTTCGTACCGGCGGTACATTGTTCGCACGGCCAAGCCATGACAAACTCTAAGAGCGATATGAATACTCCAATTCGTTCTTATAAATCCTTTCTATAAACAAAATCTAGGAATATCAATCGTTAAGGCGAACTCTCTGTTTAAAAAAAAAAAGGAAAAGATCATCCAATGAAAAAAAAAGAAAAAGAGAGAGAGAGAGGAGAGAGAGAGAGGAGAGAGAAAAGAAAAGAGAGAAAGGTTAGTTAAAAAATAAAATAGAAGTAAAATATAAAATAAAATAAAATAAAATATAGAATAAAATAAAATAGAAGTAAAATATAAAATTAAATAAATAAAACAAAAAAAACGCGACGACCAACGTGTATATATATTTTCACGAAAATAGAGGATCTGTCGATATTTTTAAGCCCTTCCCAAGCCCACGACCGAATTATTCGTACTGAAAAGGTTTCCCGTTTGAAAGCACCTACTCGATCGGCAACAAATACAAATAGAGACGCATACACGTAGAAACGCGACACACGTACGTGGTTACATATATATATATATATATATATAATAGGAGGAACACACTCTCGGGAGGATTCCGGAGAGGATTAAAGCACTGCAAATACTTCTACAACGTTATCCCCTGATTTTAAATCTCGAAGCTAGATCAGTCTCTCTCTCTCTCTTTCTCTGTCTGTCTCATTCTCTCCCTCTATTTCTCTCTCTTTCTCTCAAACAGACACACAAACATACGCATTCTTTTTCTCTCATTCTCTGTCTGTAAAGTACGTGTCCGGGCTACCACTATCCCTTTCGTGGCTACCGTGACACCGAACGTTACTTAAGAGAGAACGCGGAAGCGAGAAGAAGAAATTCTATGTTCGTCAGTTTTGCGTTCCCTCGGTACGATTAGAAAGCAGGAAAAAGAAGGAAAGAAAAAGAAGGAGAGAGAGAAAGAGAGAGAGAGAGAAAGAAAAGGGTCGAGAAAAAGGGACGGTGCCTAGCCACATTCTTGTTCGAAGCGATAACATACTCGTCTAAACGATTTTCCGAAAGGAAAAACATATCTGTCTTTTCTTTTTTATATATATATATATATATATATATATATATATATATATATATATATATATATATTTCTTTAAGTGGTCGCTTCTCGAGTATCTTCAAATAAAACGAAAAAAAGGAAAATAAAATAAACAAAAATAAATGAAAGAAAACGGAGAAAAAGAAAAGTAAATATTTCTGCAAAGTAGTAAGAAATAAGAGAACTCTGTAAATAGATATGCTTCGAATTTCTCATTACTGTGTTTCGAAAGGAAAGAATGTTATGAAAAATAAAACCGAATCTTTCTTCCTCTATATTTTCTCTCTCTCTCTCTCTCTCTTTCTCTCTCTCTCTCTCTCTCTTTTTCTCCTTCGATGAGAACGACGATGAACGAGAAAGGATCGATAATTTGGAAAAAAAAAAATAGGAAAAATATACATGAATATATAGATATATTGATGTTTTTTCATAGTAAATTATGATGAGAATAGTTTCGGGATGAGTCACAATGTAAACACAGTAGCTGCTGATTCATCTCGATTATACGTATCACGAAAGAGAATAAAAAAGAAAGATGCTATATAACAAGAAGAAATTTTGCAATGGATCGACATTTTCTCACGAATCTAACTAATAACGAAGTTATCTTCCTTGTCATATCTTCTTATTTCTCTATCTATCTCTCTCTCTCTCTCTCTCTCTCTCTCTCACTCTCTCTATCTATCTATCTATCTCTCTTTCGCTGGCTCTGTTTTCTTATTCGCCTCGATAATTTCGTTAACGAAGAGAGCCTGCATCATCGTTCGTTAACGTGCTCCAAAAGAGACGCTCGACCTCGATCGAATTTACCAGATTTTCCGCAGCGAAGATCTGGGCTTTCTCTCATTAGCGCATTACGAAAGTATAATGTGCGTTTTCTGTGCGTCGAATGAAGGCCAAGGATCCTTCTTTTTCTTCTTCTTCTATCCTTCCTCCCATCTTCTCTCTCTCTCTCTCTCTCTCTCTCTCTCTCTCTCTCTTATCTCGTATAAATAATATAAAATAAACGTGATACAAATTCGAAAAAATAAAAAGTGAATGAGCGAGTATAATTTTATACTTCGAAAGTGCGTTTATAAAATGAACATGAAATATAAATAAAGATCGATAAATGTTGTCTCATTACGGAGTAATATAAAATATTATAACGAGAAACGAATATTAACAGATTACGATAATGTAATAATACTACTCTATGTGTATAGAACGAGGCCAAGGATCGTATTCCTTATCCTTTTTTCTCTTTCGCACAGATATATAAAGATATTAGAAAAGAGAGAGAGAGAAAGAGAAAGGCTTTGTATACCGGAAATGCATAGTAGAGCGAACCGGATAAAATGACTTTAGTTTTACGATCTGAGATCGTAAAGCCATGACGGGAAATGGAGGATCTATACGTGACAAGAAAATAACGCATAGCTTTCAAATATAAATATTAAAATATGTTCGTGATATTCATGAGCCTGTAAAATATTTCATATTTCAGTAATATACGAAGGATCTGGTATAAAAGCTGTGGTATGAAGAACTTTTCGTATCAGCTACGAAGCGAACGAGCTAGCGAGTGGTGGTCGGCACACGTTACGGAGGAGAGCAAATCGGACCGGAAACGAGTTTAACGCGTTGGAGAAACGTCGGAAACGATCGATTGTCCGGGCACAAATGGCTCGGTCGACAACTTCGTGCGGGCATGCGCTGTACGTGCGTGCGTTCAACGAACGCCTCGTTACTCCTCTCTCTTTCTCTCTCTTTCTCTCACACACTCTCTCACTACTCTTCAATCCACCCTCTCCTCCTCATCTCATAATCACGACTAACATCGAAAAGATCTCACGTCAAATTTTCATGTTCCTTCGAATGCAATATACATATACTATATACATATATATATATATATTTTGTATTTATATACATACGCGTACTTAACTCATATTAATACATATATTCATACACATGTACATATACGTAAAAGGCACGTGGCTACGCTTCTAATTGCATTTTCTGTTTCGCGCCACTTTAAACTCATCCACCGTGATTTATGCACAACCCGTTTCTATGCTCGAGAAGAAGCATATATGTACCTACACATAATAAGAGTACACGTAAGTATATGTATGCATATATATATATATATATATATATATATATATATATATATATATATATATATTTGTATTTCTGTACATTGTACGTACGATAAAAAGAGACGAAAAGTGGGAAACGGAAAAATCGGAAAAATCGTCCCAAGTATAATAACGAACAAACGACTTTTCATATATATTTTTATCGTCGAAGAGAAAAAAAAGACCGAATCGATCCGAGTCTGTTAAATTTTTCGCCCTCTTTCTCTTTCCAATTTCAACGTAATTAAGAATAATGACGATGACAAATGTTTGACGTCACAAATCTTAGAACAATGTCCCGAGAAAAAGAGAAAGAGAGAAAAAGTAGAGAGAGAGAGAGAGAGAAAGAGGAACATTTTGAGTAACCTTCTTTCTTCGTCGAATTGTCATACCAAGCTTAATGAGGTTAATTTTTTTTAATTAGTATCAATCTACGCACCCACGAAAAGTCTTCCTTTTTCCACCGCATTCCCTTGCCTTCGACCTTTTTCTTCTTCTTCTTCTTCTTCGTCTTCTTCTTCTTTTTCTTTATATTTCGTTAAATTTCTTAATTATCACGGCGAAGATATTGCGAAGAGAAAAGAAAGAGAGAGAGAGTCGATCTATCTTAAATTTAATTATTTACTGTACAAATAATTCAATCGTCGATCTTGATGATGAAAAATATTATTTTATCATCGTTCTTTTTTATTTCATTTCTTTTTTTTTTTTTTGATAAAATGAACGAACGAAAAAAAATTGTTACAGAAAATGATCTAGTTCGTTATAATTGCTCCGACCTGTTGTCATTTGTTCAATGTTTCTGCAAAGTTCCTCTATGATATATATATATATATATATATATATATATATATATATATATATATATATTACATCTCTCTCTCTCTCTCGTTCGAAAATATTCGCTCGTTCGTAAGGCCACGATAAAATGCATCCCGATTTTGTTCTTTATCGCGTGGAAACTTTCTCGTAACAAAGGAACACGTGTCGTGTGAGCATCACGAAAGCGTGAGAGGTGAAGTGGAAGAAGATAAAGAGAGACTTGCCTTTTCCTTCGTCAATTTCTTTTTCTTTTTTTTTTTTTTTTAATACCTACGTCGTAAACATATTCAATCTAATTAAAATCGACGTACCTGCTTTGAATTACGAGCCAATCGTCCGTAATATCGACAGCACGAGGTTCGCAATAATGGCGCGAAATTTAAAAATATGACTCGCCTTTTCGTCTCCGAGAAATATTCCGTAGAATATACCTAATCGAAGAGATAAAGAAAAAAGAAAGAAAGAAAAACGAAACAAATGAACAAGAATTCGGAAAAAGAAAATGTGAATGCGCTCAAAATCGAACTCAAATGAACGGGGGAGAAGTATTTTCAGGAAATGAGTGCGCATAATTTATACCAGAACGAAATTGGCCAAGTCGGCCAATTGATTCGAGCCATTCTGCGCGTTATTTATACCTATCTTGGTAATGATTAGTTCAATAGGAACTTCCTCTGTAATACCTGTGACCTCTTTTGTCCCAATTCTGTCGATTCGTTATCGGAATAAAAGAGCCTGTTCGTAAAACAGTATACATAGATATTTTTTTACGAGTTGCGTCAACGGGATTAAATTTTTCGTTTGTAACAAAAAAAAAAATATATATATATATATATACATACACACACGCGGTTCATAAAAATACAATATACAGTATGCGAGTGAGTAATTCGACAACAAATATATTAAAAATAAAATAAAATAAATTTATTTCGAGATACCATGGTTTCTTTTTTCTCTTTTTCTTTTACCCGAGTATAAATGAATAAAAAATTATATCGAGCAAGGATAATTATTAATTATATATATGGTATATCGTAGGTTTCGGTAACAATACCGAAAAAGTTTCGCGAAATAAAAAAAATCTTTGGTAGTACCAATAGGCTTCTTCGAGCCTTAACATCGACTTATTTCTACTATCCTCGTCGTTCGATGGCCCCGTCTCAAATCCATTGAAAAGTTTCATCGAAGAGTTGAAATTTTCTATCGGAGCATAAATCGGCTTCCGGGAGCGATGTTTAAACGACGAAAAGTTGCCGATCGAAGTCTCTTAAGAACCTTCGTAGTAGATAGGTATTTGCTTCAGAGAGAAAGAGAGAAAACGAGAGAGAGAGAGAGAGAGAGAGAGAGTCTTTTATAAGTTTTCCGTATACTGAAAAAAGAAAAAAGATGTTACGACGGGAAAATTGTCAAAGTACGATAACAAAGTTTATAACGGGCAACGAGAAAAGCACAATTTTAATATTAATTCTCGTTCTCTCGTGTACCGCCTGACAACAAACGAACGTTTAACTTGCGATGTAACGACGTCATTTGTGCAAACTTATCGACTGTCTTCCGTGATGCCGTCGAAAGGAGAAAAATGAAGAATGAAACAAAAAGAAAAAAAAAAAAAAATATATAAAAAGAAAAGGAAGAAATATCCGGAAATCGCGTTGTATATTATCAACGAGGAGGGCTCGTGTCATGCGTCATACACGGAAGGAAAAAACGGAAGGATATATCGCAACGAGAGCGTAAAACGTAAAATCGCGACTGACTTTCCAATGTACTTCCCCTCCCCCTCCCCTCCCCTCCCCTCCCCTCCCCTCCGCTCCCCTGAAAAGATGACGGGAGGAAGGACATTAAATAACGCGATATTTCGTTTCATACGAAGTAAAGGGAAAAAGAACCGTTAAACATTGAACAATATTGATGCTCCTAATCGCTTTTCCCTATCGTTCCGAATTCCAAACTTATTTGGATTATTCCACGAAGATATAGTACGTACGATAAATCGTGACAATATATTAGATCGTCAAGGATGAAATTTGTAGTTAATAATGCCTGATTGATTATTTTTCCCTCCTATACCCCCTCCCCCCTCACACAAATTTCATCCTTGACGATATGACATCACGAAAATCTACGAATATTATCGACGAAGTAAAAATAAAAGGGACACGATTTTTTTATTTTATTTTTTTATTTTTTTATTTTTTTTTAATAAAAATCAAAATTTTGCCTAAAGATCACGATTCTCTTAGAATTCGTTGTTGTATTAATGAGAGAAGGAAAAAGGGACAGAGGGTATATACCATATACTTTGTAAATTCTCTCGAAGGAAAAGCGTTATGTTCAACAGATGTCGGTCGTGGAACATTGTAGAGAGGGAGAAGAAGATGAGGGAGCTTCCCAAGACAGAAATGCCACTTGCGAGGACGTATATATATATATGTGTGTGTGTGTGTGTGTGTGTGTACGCAAAAGCATCCTCGAGAGAATATCCAATCGTGAGTGGAAAAGACGACGAAGATGCCAAGCTACACGAAATCTGTTGCTGATGCAGGCAGTTTGCTGAGGAAACGAGAAGATCGCTCTCTCTCTCTCTCTCTCTCTCTCTCTCTCTCTCTCTCTCTCTCTCTCTCTCTCTGTCTGTCTGTCTGTCTCTGTCTACTTTATAAGAGTCAGTGATACGTCGAGGCGAAGGCAGATAATGTCTATCGCCCTTGGATATAAATAAATTGCGAACAAAAAAAAAAAAAAAAAAAAAAGAAAAAAAGAAAAATTGTACGTAAATGCAACGCGAACGCGATAAGGACGTACATAGACATATTGGTTTGAAGTAAAGAAAGCGTAGGGTGTACTTTATTGATAATATTTCTTCTCACTCGATGGAGAAATTATTGATACGAAGTGAGTAAATATCGGCCGACGTCGTAAACGAAAGATTCCTTTAAACTTTTACCGTGCTTTAGAGATTTTCTTTTTTCTTCTTTTTTTTTTTTTTTTACGAGAATTCCTGAAATAACGCTTACTTTATTTTAATCTCCATGACCCAATCTAATGTCCCCCACTTTTAACTTATTTTCGTACTGAAGCATAATTTTTTTTTCTCTTTTTTTTTTTTTTTTAACCGACGACTACATCGAAATATCGCGAAAGGTAATACAAAACTTTACTTTATAGCACGGTGACACGCAAAATAAATTAAAGAATCGATTCTCCTTGACTTCTCACGTATCTCAAAATGCTCATTTTCTCTCCATTTCTTTCTTCTCTCTCTCTCTCTCTCTCTCTCTCTCTCTCTCTCTCTCTCTCTCTTTCTCTCTAATCTTACTGTTAGACTGTATTGAAATTTTTCAGCTCGACATTAACGACTATTTCCGAGAATACTAAGAAATGTTCCGATCCATCCTATCGTATCATTGTCCAGTTCAAAACTGATTAGATATATAATCATAATACAAATGCTGAAAGAAATTGGATACTTTTGATAATGACTTTTCGTAATTCCGTGATAAAGTAATGTGAAGTAATGAGCCGCCATTTTGTTCTCAAACGTACATTGCAAAACGCGGACGTATATATAATAACGTTTATCGATTATTAAGCGTCGAGAATAATCCGCCATTTTGTTTTCAATTTTCTCGATCTCGTTCTTAAAGTGGGTACACGAACGAAGAGGAAGAGGATGAATAGGATAACGATAAAAGTTCGTAGCTTGTCAAAAGTCGACAACTTGACATCTCTCCGTATGTATGTATATCCTATGTACATATGTATGCATGCATGCATGCATGTATGCATGTATGTGAATCTCATCGAGTGAGCGCGACTCGCCAGTTTCGAGAGCCCTCCTGAAACATACATCCTTCCTCCCGTCTCCCACCAGCACCACTCTTCACCTCATCCTTCTCCTGCTCCTCCTTCTACTCTATCTCCACAGGGTCCATCGTCCCTACCAAAACAGAGCGCAGGATCAAGGCTCACGAGGGCATTTGGCTGCGTTCAACTTGGAAGCCCTCCAATGGGCTTCGCTCCCTCTCTACCCTCTCCCTCTCCCTCCCTCTCCCCTCCCCCCCCTCTCTCTCTCTCCCTCTGCCCTTCTTTCTCTTTCTCTCTTCGTTCCTTTGCTAAAACCCGTTTTAAAAGTCCATAGGAATGCGTTCTCTCTGCGCGGGCTGAGAGAGAGGAAGAGAGAGAGAGAGAGAGAGAGAGAGAGGCCTTTCACCTCTCTTTCGCGTGTAAAAGAGCATAGATTTTTCATGGCGGACCTTAATGCGTAAAAATTGGCGGGAAATTTGAAAAATCGATTCGACGATTCGCTCGAGAAAATTTGTCACGGTTTCGAGGATCTTTTTATCGATTAGTTTTCTTACGTTTATCTCTTCTCTCTCTCTCTCTCACACACGCACAATCTTAAAACGATCGACAAAAGGAAACGTTATTTCATCACGGCTCGTTCGAAAGTCCGGATGTAAACACTTCATCGTCGTATCTCTATAAATATTTGCTTCCAGGAATCTGCTCTCTCAACCGTAGTCCTTTGCAAAGGACTAAGGTATACGACCG
>OU426997.1:5590196-5747696 GCA_911387935.1 Dolichovespula saxonica
AAAAAAAATACGCCGTTCGATTTTTGCGAATTACGAGATCGGATTCGTGAGCGAGGTTGAAAGCCTTTCGTACTTTAATTCTCGTGCTATATAGAAAAGATAGGGTGTGTTCCAGGGCTTCCTCACGATCGAACAAGGATACTTTCCACGGTTAGACGTGCAGGTATACTCGAGAGGAATAGAAGAAAAGAAAAAGATATATATATATATACATATAGTGAGAGAGAGATAGAGATATCTCGAAAAGTATGGAAATGGTCAAAGGATAATCCTTTATAGATAGATAAAGTCATCACACCATTTATATTGTATATACATACATATATATGTATTATGTTAATACAATATATGTATTATACATATGTGTATATACATACATACTTGTACTATTCGTCGTTCCTTTTACGTTCCTCACGATAACGAAATTTTCTTCTCGGTCCTCTTCCTCCTTCTCCTCGATCGTGAAGTAATTCAGAAAAATTGAAGAAAAGATAGAAAAAAAGAAGAAAGAATAGAAAAGGAAAACATTACAGTCTCTGTTTCGTTCAGTATTTGTACATACGTACATATGTACGTACTGTCATGGATCGATATCGAGACAGTTCGTCGTAAATACGCAATACATTTTATTCAATCTTATACATGTCATCACATTATAAAATATCGAGGATTTTTCAATTAAGATCGATTTGCCGTTCGCTTTTCTCCCATCTTCCTCCTCCTCCTCTTCTTCTTCCTCTTGTTATATTCTGTTATATCCTGCTGAAATCGGATCTATATCGTAAAAGAAAAATAAAAAAAAAAAAAAAAAGAAAGAAAAGACGAAGAAACGAAAACGGAGCGAGAAGAAAAATATCCCTAAGATAAATTTCAATATTAAATTGTAAAATTCCTTATAGAAATATAAAAACGCCGACAAACTATGTTTGTCTCTCGAACGAATGTATAATATGTGTATATATATATATATATATATATATATATATATATATATATATATTTCCTAATTTTTTATAATTTTATTTTTTTTTTTTATGTATTTATTTTCACCACGTACATTCTCGTCTAAGTATCTTATTACGTAAAATTTGATTTCGTCAAATTGTTTTCTCAAATGGAACATCGGGAGAAATAAAAAAAATACAAAAAAAAAAGAATACAAAAGAAAAACGAAAAAGTATGTGTTCTCTTTTGTCGCATATAAAAATGTACATGTTACATGGAGTGGAAAAAATACATGCGTATGTATATATGTATCTATGTAGAGTCTGTGCTTTTTGTTTCCTTTTCTTATTACTCTTTCTTCCTCTGTAAAAAAGTTCGTGTAAAATCAACGTTTGGCTTCGGCACCTAAATAACTCTCCTAGGAGTCAATATGTATGTATGTTGTATATATTAATTCCTTGGCTACGATATTACGTTATATTCCTTAAGTATACATAATTAAGTTTAATGACCCGAATACAATTCGTTTTTTCGCCTACCTCGCTTTACCTTCGGTCTGACTGTTAAAAAATCATTTTATCTCGTTTCTTTTCTTTTTTTTCTTCATTGAATTTCTGTTTTCCTTTTTTTTTTTTTTTTTTTTTTTTTTTATTCGATCCCACTGTGAATTGACAACGATCCTTCGTTCTTTCTGTATTTTTACCTTTTTATGGACCATTTCTCTATACTTTCTTGCGCTTTCTTTCTTCTAAGAGAAAGATACATATCTCAAAATCTTCATCCATCCAAAGGGCTATCGGGAAAATTTATGAGCACTAATTCGTTCTAAGATCCCTATCTGTATTCTAGTCTGATATACACATCGTCAACTGCGTATTTCTTCTTGAAAAATTTTATTAGATAACTTTTCCTTTAAACGATATAAACAAATTGTATACTCGTCGTCGCGTCGTGTTATCTTTCCACTAACGTTCGACGAAGTTAAATCAATTTTTATTTTCTTACGTTAGTCGTCATGAAACACTATAAATTAATTTGCCACTTCTCTTCAATTAAATAATAAGACAAAAATTATCTTTTTTTTCTTTTTCGCGGTTAAGCGGACACGATGGAGTTCTAAAAAAGTTAACTACGAAGACGGATTTGCAGAACTTACTTTACGATATCGATGTATATACGTATTATACTCGGAATACAATGCGATAATATATTATCAAAAGTGCAGCCTACATTTACATATTTATATAAAAAATGTAACAGTGCAGAGAAAGTTGATAAGCTTCGCACTTCTGTTTTTTTCTTTCCTTTTCTCTCTTTTTTTGTTTTTTCATTTATCTGTATATGTGTAATTATAATATTTTATATGCATGAAATATGGAAAGTGTATTGTATTTATGTATATGTATATGTATATGTATATATGTATGTATATATATGTGTGTATATATTGTGTATATATATATATATTTACGTAAATAAGGAATAATAAAGAATTTTTTTCCATAATTTTACCCTGTATGTGTGTGTGTGTGTGTGTTTTCTTTAAATGCGTATACACTCTTCCGTTTCAATATATACTATTACACGAAACAAATTACACGCAATGAATAAATGAATAACAATTTGATGAATTTCTTTCTATGCATATATCTTACTCTCTTCGAGACAAAAATCGACAAATCTTTTTTTTTTTTGTTATTGTAAATCCCAAGATTAGCCTGTATCGAACAGTTAAAAAATTTCAATTTCATTAATTAAGACGTTCTTACGTGCTACTTGAACCTATTGCAAAAAGCAATAAGTTTAAGAAAAAAAATAATAATTAAAAAAATTATTTTTATAAACGTGTTATTAGAGTGTCGTGCTCGCTTGAACAAAGACACCGCAACATGCATGCAAATTTCACACGCACACATGCACGAAAGCGAATAATAATAATAATATTAATAATAGTAATAATAATAATAATAATAATAATAGGAAGAATAGGAAGAATAAGAATAATGATAATAAAATTCATGACGAATAAATCTCTATCAATAAATTCTAATCTTCGTGAATCAGTGCAAAAATTCATTCGCTTTCTCTACAGTGTTCGCAGAAATGTTTTATCTGACAATTACGTATTTACAAACGAGAAGAAATTAAAAAAAAAAAAAAAAAAAAAAAAAAAGAAAAAGAAAAAGTGATGGACGTATAAGATATTAGGCCAAAGCGAAGAAAAAATCGACGTAAACGTCGTGAAATATGTATCTTATAAATATAAATATAAATAAAAATATAAATATATATGTATATGTATGTATGTATGTATGTGTATGTATATATATATATATATACATATTATATATATATATATGTACATAACATCTATTATGTATATAGGCTAAAATGAAATTGTTTTGATAAAAAAGACAAAGCAGCAGCTTCTTTTTTTTCTCATTTACGTTCCCTCTTTTTTTGTTATAGTTTTTCGTTATGCTTCTGCTTTTTCAAAACGCGATTTACTTACGTCAGAAGTTACTATCACATCCTAGGAAGGTCACTGTTAAGGAACGAGTTACCCGGGCAATAATCATTTTTTTCTGTTCTTTTCTTTTCTTTTTTCTTTTTTTTTTTTTTCTTACAAGTACTCCCGATTACCTCGTTCGGTCTCAGTTTCAACAATCTGTAATTATTTAAATTAAATTCATTGAAGAAGGAAAAAAATCAAATCTGCTCTTTCTCTATCACGAATATACGATAAGTATATACTATAATAAAATGTATAATATATAATACGAATACTAATACTAATACTAATAATAATAATAATAATAATAATAATAATAATAATAATTCGTAGCTAATAATCGTCGATCATACACTTAATCGTAATATGCAAATTAGAGAAATTAAACTCCATGTAAAATGTAATCTCTCTATATTGTGCGCCAGATTACACATTACACCTTGTTAAATTACATACTTTAATAATATTTAAACGCACGTATATATCGCCGTAAAAATATACATACGTGAGAGAATGAGAACCGTCGTGGTAAAACTATCTTGTTTTACTTTTTTGTCTCTCTTTTTTTAGTACTATATTTTTCTTTAAAATCAATACAATCGAGTCTCTTTTTTGAGAGATTTTCTATTAATAAATATCCGAAATCGCTCGATCGTTTCTATATCGAATACATGATCCTACCAATTCAATCAAATTTAACAATAATTATAATAATAATCTCTTGATTTTTAAAGTTCGTCTAATGCGTATGGAACAAAAAGAAAACCAATCGATTATTTTTTTTTCTTCTACGTTTATCAGACTCTACGAAAAAATTCGATCGGCTGCTGACTATAATCAAGCTTTCCAAGTTAAAAAAGTATTCGCATGATCATTCCTATAAATATGTCCTGTATCCGTGCGTGTGTGTACGTTTTTCTTTCGTGTGTGTGTGTGTGTGTGTTTGTGTGTCGTTTATAAATCCATCGAGCAAAGATAAAAATTCGATTGGAAATTATTCGATTGATGATTTAAATTTTTAGATTAGACAGTCATACGTTTATAATTCGTTGTACCTAGATACATCACCATACTGTGTAAAATATAATACAAATAAAGGAACGTGCTATGTAAAAAAACTTTGATCTTTGATCGTTGCTCGAAAGTGTTACGAGATACCGAAATGGAAATGTCATTATTCTAAATACAATTATTTATTTATCTTTTTTTTTTCTTTTTCTTTAGTTTTTCTTTACCAACAAATTCTATAAAAAAGGATCACGTTTACATTCCCATAAAAGGCTAATTAATTATTCGAACTAATATCTCATATATTCGTATCGATATCTGTCAAAATGCTTGCCTCGTTTTTATTTCATTTGTTGCCGGATCTACCCTCCCCCCATCAAATCCCCACTCATCCCATCTATCGCGAATTTGTAAGCATTGACATCGCACGTTCCCATAAAAATGCGTTCTAACGAACTTCCGCGAAGATCTCCTCGCATTTTTTGATAATATCAATGTATAGTTGAAACAACACCGATCTATTCGATAATAGTCACTGCTATGAATCATAGGTAATGGTTGACATCCTGCATCGCTATCAATAACTTAGCACGATATATTTATCCCGGTAATAAAGCCGTACGTAGAAAACGTTATTGCACTAACAATACGGTCAACCGTGCAAATGATTAAATGAAAAAAAAAAGAAAAGAAAAGAAAAGAAAAGAAAAAAGAATGAATGAATAAATGAATGAATGGATGAGCGGATGGATGAATGAATGAATGAATGAATGAATGATTGAAAAAAAAGAGAGAAGGTTAATGAATGTTTCGAATAAAAAGCTTGATTATAATCGAGAACATCTATACGATAAAAATGAAACGATCGTCTTTCTTCGTAAGTACGACGATCAGAGAAGATACTTTTTCCACTACGTTAGTCAAACGTTACTCTATTTTCTTCTCTCGCTCCTTCCCCCTTTTCTTTTCTCCCTCCCTCCCACTCCCCCTCTATCTCTTTCTCTCTCTCTCTCTCTCTTTCTCTCATTACCTAACCAATGATAATGATACATATAAATATAAGCCTTACGGGGCTAAATCCTAAATCCTTTGAACGTAATTTCTTTTAAAAAATCGTTATTTCTTTGAAAAGAGAGAGAGAAAGAGAGAGAGAGAGAGAGAGAAAGAGAAAGAGACAGAGAGACAGATAGACAGACAAACAGAGACAAAGAGACAGAGAGAGAGAGAGAGAGAGTGAGAAAACACGGTTACGAACAAAGGATTCATTCGGTTCTTCGACAATGGAGTATTGTTTGAACAATAATTAGCTGCCTAAGAGTGCGTCTGTATTTAGACGTAGAATTCTATACCTCGGGTGAGTTCGGAGTGGTCGTGTTGATATGATCTGGTAGACAAATCCTCAGATCCCGCTCGTCTAACTCACTCTCAGTGTCGATGCTAAAACTTCGAACGGGTTGATGATCACCATGGCCGGTCCAACGTTGTTTCCAACTTTCTAACCTCATGACCTGTGAAAATATATAATACAAAACTGTAATGTGTACCGTTCGATTCGTTCGATATCATCGAGCGTCTTCTTCCTTTTTCCTTCGTCCTATTTCTGTAATTCTGTCCTTCGCTTATCAAAACAACAACAAAAATGTATGCTCGGGCAAACGATCTTTCCTAAGAACGACGCTAGATCGATAACGACGAAATCGTTTTTATCGACACCGATAATCACACGATCCTATTTCGTATACATTATACAAATTATTCTTATACGATCATTTGATCGAGGTGTTACGTTAAAATATACAATATCCATTTGAAATTATTTACATTGGCAATAATATTATTATCAATTAATAAATACATACGTCGTATACGAAATACGAACGTATGAACCCCGATTTTATACGACCACCCTACATTTTCTAAGAATGAACGAACGAAGCCTCTTATATGTAGTACTTCGTTATATTTTTGAATGATCTTTAAGATCGATTCCTACGATTTACGTTAGTGTTATTCTACTGAAAACAATGGCGACGCAAAATGGTGCAAACGGGACATGCGGCTGTTATTGTATGGACGATGCGACATTCTTGTGCTTATGATTAATTACAGCATCGGCTTTAAGCGATATCGTAACGAATTACGAAAGAAATTATTCGTGCGTATATACGTAGCGCTATTGAAAAGTAAATACATTGAAATAAAATGAGAAAATAAAGTAAGAAAAAAAAAAGAAGTGAAGAAACGAACGAAAACGTGTGAAATATATGTATGTAGGATAGTGATGCAATCATGCAGCATTATCAAAGACCCAATACCTACTAATTATAATAATTATTATCATCCGCTGGAAAATAGGAATATGAGAGACGTATAATATCTGGTTATAATTAATAATTTCAAGATACACGTGTTTACTTCGCGAACCGTCTTGACTAACAACCGACTTGAGAATTAACGTTGGAATGCCTATGATTGTTTACATTACGAATTCTTATACACAATCTTATACATTTATAAAAGTCAAAACTAAATGGCCCGGTAAATAGTATAAACAAATCAAGACAAACAATAAATAAAATACGATTCCTTTTATGGAACTCTACTCATCGTTATCGTAATACGTATTTTATTTCGAACGATATAAAAAAGAAAAAAAATATATCTTCCAAGATTATATAATAGTAATAAAAATAATAGAAAAATACACGAGATAGTGATTGGACTAATACGACTAATTAGAGACGATAGAAATGTATAATAACAACGAATTTCTGAAAATTTCACAAGTAGGTATATACCATGCTACGCATATGAAATGATAAAAAATAATGCTTACAGATGGGTAAAGACTTACTCGACCCAGCGCCAAGGTTCAGTCTCCGGGCTGGTGATTGGCGTAGGGAACTAAGGAGACAGAGATAACACAGCAGTAGAGGGTTAGTTTTACAGAAACGATTAAATCCTTCTATTAGTATTAACGTAGTGCCTTGGTACCTTTATACACTAAGGATTAGCAGTATAGTCCTTCTTGTTCTCATTACACGCTTTGCGTGACATCTTCCAACATGAACAAAAGTTATCGTATTATTATTTAATAAATTCTATATATCCTAGAATTGTCTTCAAAGTATTCCGACTTAATATTTTACTGTTTTTGATTAATTAGTAAAAAGATAGTCGTATAACTCTATAGTATGTGTATTCTCTATGCTGTGCTAACTCTCACCGTCTAATGCAACATTTTCAAAGGGCAATGGGTGAGACGGATGAATTTTTAATGGATGTTGTCAACGATCATTGTTGAACTTGGCTATATTAAAAACGTTATTAATAATAATATATTATCCTTTACACACACAAAACTATATAAAATATTACATATATTCTGTCTAGAAAAGCGTTGATCTAACAATGTTTTTACATACTTCTGTGAATAGACATGAAGAAATAAATGGTGTTTAATGGTAACAATAGCTTAATGGAAACCAGCGCAGTGGCAATGTATAAAAGCATCTTTTATGACTTGACGTGTCATAATTTGATACTTATATCTGCAAAAATGAAATATATAAAGGAAAATAATCATTTGAGAAATGAGAAAAAGCTGTGTGAATAATTTTGGCCTTAGCAAATTCAGAATGGGATGAACTTTCATTCAAAAGAAGTCAATATCACGATAAACGATAAATGACGTAACGTACTGCGTCCTTAATGCATAGAGGTACCTGCTCGATCACATTATTTTCACACACGATGTCACAAAAGCTGTGTTGGTGTGATTATGTATACCAACTGCAACTAATAATGGATGCTACAAATATACTCTATATATAAGTAAGTAAACGATATGCTGTAACGATAAAAATGCGTTCGTTTAGTCTCGTGTACACGTGTGTGTCAACATGTAGTAAAGTCTCTAATCTAAAGGATTGTTAGAACGAGGAATGACCTTCCACCAAAGGCTAAAATTGAGAAAACATATAGATGTTATGAATGAAAGTTATAAACGATAAGATTAAACGTATCCAAAACCGATCGAATTAATTTTCATTTTGCTGTTATCATGTATTCAAATTTATGTAAGTTTATAATTGAAAGCAAAGTCAATACTAAGCGTGGAAATTAGCGTTACATTGCAGTAAGAGGTGCAATTTGTGCATAACATTATTTATGAGTGTAACACAGTAATTATTGTTATAGTAGAAAAGAAGCACAATTTACAATACCTTTTTGCCCCACTGACGTTTTACAATGAATACACACCAATTAATAATTTTACAAATTTTACTGGTATGATTTTAAAAATTTGTGCTTACAGTAACATAAAATTATAGAAAAAACAGCTATATATATATATATATATGTATGTTGTGTATGTATATATATATATATGCATGTATATGTATATATACATATCACATCAATTATCCATATTTTTGTACAGGTCAACATTTAAAGACATGCACAAAAATTTAGAAAATATTTTTTATCTCTGAAGTTATTCACAATTGGATAGAAATTTATATAAATAGAAAATCTTTGATGTGGGTAGGATGTGCATCAAATTTGGAGGCAAACATTTAAAAAAAAAAAAAATGCATGAAAAGCAGTACCATTGAATATTAGTAAGAACATTAAATAAGTGATATTTTGATATTTTAAACTTCAGCTTTTATATATAAACACTTTATCCTATCCTCAAAGTATTAGTGAGTTGTTATGTGTACGTATCAAGTAGAGAAATAACGAAATTATAAAAACTTAATTTGTATCGCGCTGTTAGATAATACATCTTTACTCTGTTCACTATTTGAACTTATTACGAGAAGATATGCAGGGGTTTTCAATATTTACGAACTACAAGCTTAACATCTTCTAATTTTTGTACGCATAGATGTAGACATAACGTCTATTTATATCTTGGGGGTACTAAGAAACGATCGTTAATCTACAGGCTCCTACAATTACGGCTACTTCTATGTAATTTGCCAAAAATTACAGGTTTTTTTTTTTTTTTTTTTTTATTTAAATACAATAATAATCTTCAATTAAAAGATAGTATATACTTTCGAGTAAATATATTTAAGCTAATCTGAAAAATGGATATTCTAACTAATCCTAATTTTCTCTTTAAATTGCATTCCTCGTAGAGATCACATTAGGTTTATTGTCGTTCGTATGCAAAAAAAAAAAAAAACTTACCACATTATCTAGTAACATACGAATAATAATGATAATGACAGATGTGATTAACGAAGGTACATATTATTATCCAAGTTTGTCATGATCATCATAATCATAAGTGACAAAACTTCACCCCTTACTGCAACTTTTAAAATTGCTTCTATGTGATGCAATTAATAAAAATAACTCCGTCTAGCTTTATTCTCAATCAATTTTCTCTACTTACCTCTGCTTTTAGTTCCGCAACTTTATCTTGAAGTTCTCTTACTCTCTCACTGTCATCTAAATTATTTCTTAGCTCACCTTCCGCGTGCATTTCTTCGTTCTACGATGAAAATGTAAAAAGGTATATATATATTTATATTAATAAGAAATTTGATTAAATAAAGGAATTTGATCGAATTACCTTTAATTCGAGCAAAGAAATTTTCTGCGTGAGCTCGGCAACTTGTTGAGCATGTTCAGCGTCACGTATCCTAGCCATCATTGTCTCGTCTTTCATTTTCGATTCCAAATCGGCGTACTTACGTTGTTCATCTCGCAATTTGGCAGCAAGAACTTTTTCCGCGGCGCGCGCATTCTCCAATTCTTCCTTAAGTACTTTCCCATTTTCATCCTGCCTACGCAATTGATTCGTAGCGACCTGCACTTGAGTTTCGAGTTCCATGACCTTAAGCCTAAGTTCTTTGACCTCAGTAAGAGCTTCCATCTCTCGAATTCTGGTGGTCATCAGATCTTCCTCGTACTTTTGTACTTCGTGACCTCTGTTCTCCCAAAAAAGTAACTTTTTCGGTGTTGAATCCGCTGCTGGAGCGGATTGGGCAGATCTATGCTCCTGTAGATGCCTCTGCCAAGCAGCACTCAATTCCATAACCCTTTGTCGGAGATCCTACGAGAAAATCGCAGTTCAAAAAAAGAAAAAAAGAAAAAAAAATAAACGCAAAAGAAATGGAAAATACAATGACTTTTACCTTCAAAGAGAGATTGGCTTCTGCCTCTCTAAGTTTAACAGCAATCAATTCTTCCTGAAGATGAGCGACAGAATTATCGGGCGTTGATTCGCGTAACGTCTTTTTGTCTTGTTCCAATTCCTGTATTCTTGCCCTGAGTTCCCTGATCGTTGCACCATTTTCAGCCTCGCTCAGTCTGACCCTAACTAATTCCTTTTGTAGGCACTGTATCAGTTCCTCCTTTTGCGACAAAGCTTCCTGCTTCAAGAGGATCTCGTCGAGCGACGATTGTCGCGAGTTCACGTTTTCCTCTAAAAGAAGAGACAACGATCTGAGTTCCTCGTGGGCCTGTTCGAGCTGATGACTGGTCTCGAGATGCGTGTGTCGTAGGGCAGCCAATTCCCTTTGCACTACAAACGCAGTTTCCTCCTCCTCGGCACGAGAAACTTGACCTCTCACTAATCTGTCCGCGAGCTCAGCAGATTCGGCCTCTAAAAGTTCAGTTCTTTGCCTGAGTAATCTATTTTCCGCCCTGAGTCTCCGTAACTCTACCATCTCTTCTTGCTCCTTCATCTTTAATACAGTATAATCCTTCTCCAACTTCTTCATCCTCTTTGGATTTATTTTCATGCTGTATGCCAGATTCATAAGTACGTCTGGATCTTTCTCGGCTTTGCTTGGCAATTGTTTCTGGAAAAACTGCGCCGAATATTTCGCATTACGCGACTTTTTATTTATAATTTACACACGATTTACTATTTACAACGATATCCTATCTTTATCAAACAAATATGTACGTATCTATATATTATACATATATATTATATATTTTATATATATATATATATATATATATATATATATATATATGTTTTTAGTCGATCGAAAAGCGAATGTTTAAATAAATGCACACAGAGAAAAACGCGAGCTCGATATCTGTAAAATGGAAATACGTATTGTTGCTAACCGACCTACTTCTACTAACGCGTAGGCGTGACTTCATTGACAAAAGCTGTCTCGCACATCGATCTACCACGATGAGTTACGTACTCTCACGCCGCCAATAAAGTATTAACACCGTTCACTGTCCTTAAGCTAAACGTCCATTAAGTTTAAAGACGTTAAACAGCTTCTCAATCGAATTGAAACTGTACAAATAACGCGTTCGGATAAAACGCAAGCAAGTACTTTATCAAATAAAAATTATACCGATCTATAGATATGCGGATAAATGATCCTACAGTGAACGCGTTAATCGCTTTAATATATACACTTGGACTGTCCAGCCACGTGAAAATCATCATTACCTTCAGCATGCCCTCCATATCCAAACTGAGTAAATCCTCCTTTCCTAAATGCAACATAGCCAGCGCAACTTTGAAGATTATCTCCATTCCTTCGGATAGGAATACATCAAAGATACGACAGGCGAGGGGTAGTCCCAGTGCCGTGGTGAACAGCGTGAGAAACCAAGAGGAGGCGTACATCGAAGTATGAAAACCTTGAGCCGTGAAATGAGCGTGTAGTTCGGGATGCGTATCGGCGACTAAATGTTCTAATTGATACATGCACACCCCTAATTCTGCCATACTCGGCTTAAACATATCTCGCAAACGATACTCTTGCATAAGCGCTACTAATACTGCAAAAGCTTCTTCCTCTGGCATTTGCTGCAACAAGCCGTTAAAAAGGAAATCGTTGAAAACAAGGGTAAAGTCGGTATACTGTATTTTTTTTCTCTCTGTCTCTCTCTCTCTCTCTCTTCTTTTCTTTTCTTTCTTTCTTTTTCTCTCTAATTTTTTTCTTTCTTTCTTTTTTTTTTTTTTTTTTTTTTTTTTTAAATAATATTTCGGATAACGGTCAGGAGGAGATCCATCGCGTGTTATCCGTTATAAAAGGAACACAATACTGCACCTGCATAAGAAGCAATCCTACAATGAATCCCGAACCTTGGCAGTAGCCCACTTCGCGATCATGAAGACTATACGCTTTCATAACGTTAAACAAACTCTCCTGACCAAGACCATCTTTTTCCTTAAAGAAGTCATGCTCAGGATATGTTCTCGCTATATCTCTCCTGATTATCCTCTCGCAGGCTGACGTTGCTTTGATATATTCTGCGAACTGCTTTTTTACAGGAGAATCGTGTGCGCCGCTCAACAATTGCCAGACGATACCCCTAAAATGGTTTTACACTCTTAATCCTCTAAATATATCTAATCTGCGGCTTCTAAACAAAGCACCGTTTGCCAAAGAGATAAAATAAAATCACAAATAAAGGAAAAACTTGTCAACTATTATCAACTAAGAAAAAGAAGATGCATCGTATTAGGTCTGTTATCGTTGTTGAGATGAACGAAGACTATGACGAAGACTACGACAACGACGGCATGTTCGCATATATCCTAATTTCGCGACGTCGCTATAGTTATGTAATATGCAATATTTACAAGGTGATCTTCTCTCTTTCTCTCTCTCTCTCTCTCTCTCTCTCTCTCTCTCTCTCTATTTCTATCTCTATCGCTAATAACTATCTATCTTTTTGATTGATATCTTTCAATTTACCTGAAGTGATGGGGTATACCCTGTCGGACTAATTCTTTGACAGAATCTTTTCTCTTCTTCCAATGAAAATCCCAATCGGCCACTATGTTACCCCACAAAGTCCAGATGTTCTCCTCGCCATCGGCAGTAGTGTGGCGTCGGGGTGCGGCATCTCCGTTGCCTCCGCTACCCCCCGACGCCACGGACACCTGCGATGTGTCCGAACCTTTCCTACTATGATTACTCTGAAGCGAGTTAAGCGACTTTGCATCCGACTCGATGAGCCTGCAAATAAAATATCTACTCAGATATGACCATGCTTTTAAGATTAAAAAATTAATTCTTGAAGAGTCTCAAATTAGAAAGGAATTTATGATCGAGTACAATGGGTTTAAAGTGTGATTACTCTGAAGCGAATTAAACGACTTTGCATCCGACTCGATGAGCCTGCAAATAAAATATCTACTCAGATATGGCCACGCTTTTGCGATTAAAAAATTAATTCTTTAATAATCCCAAATTAGGAAGGAATTTATGATCGAGTTAAAGTAATTGATAGGAGGAACAACGAGGAAAAATAATTACGATTTAAAATAGAATCATTTTCTTCGAAGGATTCATCAGAATTCATTGATCATAAATTTGAACGTGACCAGACATCGCAAAGAGAAGAAGATCGTTAAGAACGCATTTGAATATAAATTTAGGTACCTATTGGCTTCCTCCAGCTTAGCTAGTAGAGCCAGCTCGTCGGTAGGAATTTCCTGGGACGAATTTATCCTTTCCTCCTGATAAAGTTCCGACGACGGGTTCGGAAATATTTTGTCGGAATGCAAAATATCGCACTGGGAAGAGTGTTGTTGTTGTTGTTGTTGTTGGTGCACAGTGGTGCATAAACGAAGCAGGCTCATCAGCTGAGGTCCATGACGTGTCGACCCTAGTTGTCCTACTGGAGTGCCGTTGTTGTTACCACCTTCTCGAGTCCTGAAACAATGTCAATATTCATTAAAAATGTGCGAGTATTTCGAACAAATACGAGGCATCACGCTATATGATACTTCAAAACGTTTCAATTTAATTAAATGTTCTCTTCCTTCTTCTTTTTTTTTTTTTTTTCTTTTTTGTATGATAAGACGACGAGACAAATTTATGATCTCCTTGTTCACGAAAATACGACCTTGTTACGTCATGAAAAGAAGAAGAGGAGAAACAAAAATCACGGATTACGTACGACTCCGTTAAGACCGTAACGACTTTGAAAAACATGTTCGTACGATGTGAACGATCGGGAGTCGAGTAGAAGCTTAACATTTTTATAACACGGACGAAAGATCAAATCCCGGCGAAATGCGAGCTAACGGATTTTATTAGCCTTCGAAGCAATTCTACTGATAGGGAAACGCCCCGAAGTTACGTTGTTGCACAGCCAATGGAATGCTGACCAATCGTTCTATACATATATCCGCGATAAAAGAAAAATAAATATACATCCACGCTTACATACATCGTTGTCGTATGTAAGGAGGGAGTTCGACGATTTTTCGCAAAAGAATATAAGAAGAAAAAAAGAAAAAAAAAAAAAATCGCTTTGTATTTCCCGCGCTTTCGTCGTCGCCATCGTAGCCCGTCATCGTTCATCTTGACAGACGATTTACGCTCGACAAATTTTCAATGAGCGATACGATTCTTTCCGCGCCAATTTTCAAACGAATCCTCCAAACTCAAACTTCTTATTTTTTCATTTCTTTTCCCTATTTTCTCTCCCGACTCTTCAACAATTCCCGGAGTTTTTCTCTCTCCGACATCTCATTGGATCGAGTGCAATAAAGCGTGGCATCGTTAGCGCGTTGTTGTTGTTCGTTATAACTCCTATATTCCTGCCTGCAGCCCTTCTCAAAACGGCAGTTAACGATGCTGTGGTACAACAACGGCGTTCGTTTCGAGAGACCAACGAACGCTCCAAGCAACCTGGTTCTTTCTTTCTCTCTCTCTCTCTCTCTCTTTCTCTTTCTCTCTCTTTCTATCTATCTCTCTTTTCTCTTTCTCGATGAGAAAAGACAGAGAAACAGAGACACAGGGTTATTCTGGATGCTGACGATACTAATAAAATGTTAGTGCTCGCTTCATGGTGCGTTCAATACACTTTCTACACAACATTTGGTATACGTATGTAATTCACGAATGTAATATACGAAAATATGTATATAATCGGCTTATAAAACAATGTAAAAAGGATCCGTTAAATGGATAAGCTAATAATATTGTAAAAACGATAAGGATCTATCTTACATTATCTATGTTTTACTAAAGAAATAAAAAAAATAAATAAATAAAAGAAAAGGAAGAAACGTATTTATCCTTGTGAAATCTTCTCGTTAATTTCTACCTTTTAGATAATTTATTCCGAATAAGTCGAGCAGTCGCAGGTGTCAGAATACCACGTAGGACCATAAAGATCTTATGTGGTGGTGGTAACGAGTCCATTCCGTTCTTCGTTTTGCTTATCTTTACGTTCATTCTCGGCTTTTCCTGGCATCGTAAAACGGTGCCTTGACGATTCCACTCGTTGGCAACGCACATTCCAACAAACGCATTCATCTTTGAAATATCGATAGAAAATCTTAATAATTTTTATACTCTTCGATTATATTCTTCGATTTTAGACGTTCATTTGTTTTCTCATTGTAGTCAATTTCCTTTTATGAAGTTTAAAAAGTCCAGAGTTCCAAAATGGATCCTTGATATTTCTCACGGTCGATCGATCGTCGATGCACGAACTTTAATTCGTACGTTCGAAGAAAATAGGAAAAAAAAAAAAACAAGAAAGCTGAACAGGCGTTTACAGCAAAGGAATTTACTCGCTGTCTTCTATTGTCCTATAGATAGATACATAGATGGATGATGGTGGATAGGTGGTTAAATAAATAACTACCTTTGAAGAGAAAGAGGAAACAATTAGCGCGTGTGAACGAATTAGCGGGAGAGATAACAAGTTAAATCCGCAAGCATTCTTACGTAGAATGAGACGTACCGTAAAGCAGGACAAGTTATATACCTAGGTATATATATATATATATATATATATATATATATATATATATATATATATATATATATATATATATATCTTCGAGCTACGACAAGAACAAAATTTTCTTTCGTACGGATCGATTGATCGACGAAGATATGTCATCTTTATGTTCCTTTTCTTTTTTCCAAGAAAACATTGCAATCGGTACGCGAGCAAAAAGAGCACAATCTTAATCATAAATCATTTGATTGATTCATTATCGAATATTATTATTCAATGTTCCAGGATAATCCGCATCGTTGAAAATTCGTAGATCGTAAAAACTTTTCCTTATCTATCAAGAATCTTACGTTCTCGGATACTTTCATAATTTTCGCTCGAAATATCTCTCTCTCTCTCTCTCTCTCTCTCTCTCTCTCGCTCTCTCTCCTTTTCTTCCTTCCCTCTTTTTTTTTTTACAGAAAAGAGAGAAGTGGAAGAAAAAGAAGGGTAGAAAAAAAAGAAGCGAGTTACATTCGATCGGTCATGCATCCTAGTTTCCAACCGTGTTTAGAAGCGTAATATTACGATTTACGGAATCTCATCGTTCGGAACGAGTGAGTGAGAGAGTAATAATAATAAAAAAAAAAAAAAAAAAAAAATGTAACAATAAAAAGAAAAGAAAGAAGGGAGAGGGATGTAAGGAGGAAAAGAGAGAGAGAGAGAGAGAGAGAGAGAGAGAGAGAGAAAGCAGAGTATTATTACGTATCACGTTTCATCGCGTTTGCACTCCTTTCCTTGCAAGCCATTCAAAGCCACCATGGCCGACGTACACACGTACATATATATATATATATATATATATATATATATATATATATATATATATATATATAAATAAATAAATACATGAATTTTTCCCTGATATTTCTTCCCCAAACACGATAATAAAAACTAGAAATGAAAAAAAAAACGAAAAAATAAAAGAGAGAAAGAGAGACGAAGAAAGAGAAAACGAATAAATGAGTGAGAGAGAGAAATAATTATAATTGAAGGATATCAATTATATCCTGAAAAAAAAAATAAAATAAAATGAACTCGATATCACTCGAGTTTTATTCCATGGCGAATTCTCCTTTCGTTACTTTGGCTCCGCCTTCTTATCGCGAATCTTCCATCATAGTTCGTAACATCCTTAGACGTGAAGAAGATCGAGGTCGATTTTGTTGGTCCATCGCACTGAAGATGAGGACAGCATCCGAGTAAAATCCGATCTTAATCTTTCTCGGTAGACTCGTTACGAGTTTATCGTTATCGATTCTATTGTCTCTCTCTCTCTCTCTTTCTCTCTTTGTTTTTTATCTCTTTTTCTCCCTCCCTCTCTCTCTCTCTCTCTCTTTCTCTCTCTTTATTTCTCTATCTGTCTCTATTTTTCTCTTTTCCTCGTCGATTAACCGGCGACGTCGAACAGCCAGGCACATACTGGAAAGTACGAAATGGTTTGAGGGTCGATGAAGCCCGCGCAGGGCAGGGATACTCCACATGCGCACAGAGGTCCGTTTTCGCAACGTACAAATAAAACCATCTTCCCTTTTCACCCTTCATCCCTCCCCCCTTCTCCCCTCTTTTATTTTTTCTACAACGTACTCTTTCTCTCACGTAGCAGAGTACTGAACCCCGTTACTCGATCCCTTTTTTTCCTGTTCTTTTTTCTTTTTCCTTTTATTTTTTTTTTTTTTTTTTTTTTTAGTCCGACAAATCGGTCTACAAATAATCGAAAAATCTCGTGAAAATAGATTAACCATTGTGATTTAATAAATTAGAAGATCGCCATTGCTATTGTCCTTACAACACTGTCGGGATATTTCTTGCAGAAAGATTTAAAACAATGCGAATAATCGATTTTTATTGGCCGGGGAGAAAAAAAGAAAATAAAGATATTTTTATCTATCAGTATAACCGATAAGCTCGGATATATACGTTCAACGAAAACAAGCAACCTGACCGATGCACTCTTCATGCGTTCGGAGAATTTCGAGATTAATACTTTTAATAGAAGACAAATGTTATATGTTCGCAATGGATTTATATATGTATATAATTACCTTCGACAAATAAGACTCGCGAGAAAATGATCTGACAATTTTAATATCATCGTTAAACAGATTATCCGCATTCATTTCTACGAATTTGATAAACGTTTTATTTCGTTCGATTTGATATAATATTTCTTAATTTTTCACTAATGACACGTTCTTAACCCTCTTTCTACCCTTCTAGCATTTTACAAGTGGAATCTTTAAAAATAGGTTTTACTTACAACGTGTCTATGAATTTGAATGGTGTGTGAACTTCTAAATCGTTTAAACATATATGTATACGTGTAATATGCGCGCGTGCACACACACACACACACACAGAAAGACAGACACAATAAATACATAAATACATGGACGTATTCTGTTTAGTTACATTCGGTGGAGTACACGTTGGTTGTTGGCGACCAGCCAACAATCTTATCGCTCAGAGAAATTTATTCCGAATACGTAGTACGATTTGTTTGCACCGAAAAATTTGTAAAGCTAGAGCAAACGAGATAAATAGATTGATAGGTAGAGAGAGAGAGGGGGGGAGAGAGAGAGGCAGACAGACAAAGAGAGAGAGAGAGACAGACAGACAGACAGACAGACAGACAAAAACAGAGAGACAGAGAGAGAGAGAGAGAGAGAGAGAGAGAGAGAGAGAGAGAGAGAGAGAGAGAGAGAGAGAGAGAGAAAATATGCTCGAAACGTAAAAGTCTTTGTCGAATGTTTGACGATACGGCTTATCTTTTGGAGTACTTCGTCGATGGTTAAAGAGTTAAATGGAAGATGACATTTAATCGATCTCTCAATAAGTCAAACGCATAGTCGAAAGATTCAGATTGACAGTCAACTTTATCCTTTTTAGCTCCTCCTTTCTTGGCGGACATATTTTTCGATAACACAGAGATAGATATTAGATCTTGGTCTAAAAAAAAAAAAAAAAAAAAGAGAGAGAAAAGGAAAAAAGAAAAAAAAATATAATAAAAAGAAAATAATCGACAATTTCCGTACAAACGAGCAGTTACTTTCAATCTATTATTACGAGATGCCATTCAAACGTAATTATGCATCGTAATGATGGATCGATCTCGAGAAACGATGATTTATGGTAGCCACATCAGCTATGCGAGATGGGAAGAAAGAAAGGAAATGGAAAAAGAATGGATATCGACAGATACGATTTTTCTCTCGTAATCTATCACCAATGAACTCACCGGAGTGAGTTTTAACGAATTATTGTATTATACCTAGCGCGTCAGCTTATCACAGTCAATGCTGTCTTCGTTATGCCGATAAAATGAGGAACGATCGATGTGATGACGTAATTGAAAGAAAATTTATCGAATCTCGATTATATTTATATTTCGATCATAATGACGATCTTGAAGTGTTAAAATCGAAAATATTCGTATGATTCATTTGAAAAAAAAAAAAAGAAAGAGAGAGAGGATAAAATCGTGACAACGATATTTAATTGAAATCATCGAACAACTGAGCGAAACGAAAAGAACGAGTAGAAGAAAAACGATGCATTTGTAATTATCAGGTATGAGATATGCCGTAAAAGGTTTAATCTTTTTATTTTCCCCATTCCTGCCACTCCCACGACGACGGAAAATGACGGCAGAAAATGGAGACGTTCGAAAGAATAAGAATAAGAGAATTAAAGACGCGAGTGGATGCAAACGGATAAGAAAATATATATATAGCTTGGATCTCCTATTTGTCTGTTTTAAAACGTGTCCATCGAGATTCGAATTAGCGCGGGAAAATGTTGGATTCTTACGCTCGAACGTTCTCCCCTTTGAAATCGTTTGTTCAACTTCCGGTCTCACTCTCTCTCTCTCTCTCTCTCTCTCTCTCTCTCTCTCTCCCGCTCCTTATCTCTCTCTATGTGTATTGTAATTTATTGCTTGCCATGTGATTCGAAAAAAGAGTAATTTACAGAATCGATAAAAAAGCGCAGAGGGAAAATAAAGGTGCAGAAAGATATACGTCGCTATCTTTTTCTCTCTGTCCTGTCTCTGTTCCTCCCCCCCTCTCTCTCTCCCTCTCTTTCTCTTTTTTTATACTGATTGAAAAGTTTTGCAGAACCGCGTTGAAAGCGCGTTGACCGTGAATCATCGGAATTGTACAATCGGCATCCGGAAACGCATCTCTCTCTCTCTCTCTCTCTCTCTCTCTCTCTGTTTCTCTAACTACGCATATATATGTACACGTTACACACAATACCATGTAAATTGTTTCCGACGTGTTGAGCAAGAGAAAGATAAAAAAAAAAAGAGTTACGGCTCGTTTCATTTTTCTTTTTTTTTTTCCACTGTCATCTACTTTGTATTTTCCGCGGCGAGAAGGACGTCAAGTTAAACTTTGCCGCGCTCAACTTGCGGCCGATTAAAATACTTCCCCTCTTTCTCTTTTGTCTCTCTGCCTCATTTTCCCTCTCTTGCTTTTATTCTCTTTTAAAAGTCTTTCAGGGGAAAAACGTAAAGTTAGAAAATTTGTCGATCATTCAAGAAGCGACGGAAGCGAAGAAAAACGTAAGATGAGAAACTTCCATCGAGTTTACATTAACAAATGGACGTTAGGGACGAATCGCTAATGAAAAGAAATTAAAGTTAAAATTACTCGCTTTCGCCGCTCTCTCGGCTCGTTCATAATTTCTTGGGAAGGCGTTGTTACCATATATATATATATATATATGAGAGAGAGAGAGAGAGAGAGAGAGAAAGAGTGTGTATGTGTGTGCCATACGCATATATATTCATAAGTCTCATGCTAAAGTTCTGACCTCATCCAACGTTACCCTAATTCGCATAAATCTTCATAGTGGTGCGAGGAACAGTCTTCCCTCGTTTATCACGTAACGTCTGAACAATCCTTAACGTAGCGTTCTTTCATATCTCAAATATTTATTTTGGATACTAATAAATCTAACGTAATTCAATTTTTCCGATCATTTTTTCGAATCTAATCGAAGGGGTTTTTCATTTCTTTGCTTCTTCTTCTTGCTTCTTTTTTTTTTTTTTTTTTTTTTTTTTTTTTTTTTTTTTTTTTTCTTCAGAACGTGACTCCCCAGAGTGAAGAACACTTTTACTTTCTCCCTAAGTAAGGAAAAAGAAGGGAAAAGAAAAAAAAAAGAAACAAATAAAAAGAAAAAACGAGAGAAAAAAGAAACAACAAGCGTATCGAGCTCGTTAAAATTGCACAACGGAAGAACATGGTATTTTATGTATGTACTTGAAATGCTAATTAAATTCTGTTTAAAATCTATGTAGAATTTCTCGATGAACATTGAAAAATATACGAAAATAATCGGCTTCGTTGCGAGTCAATTCGTTTTAGGTATTACCAAGGACAAAACTCTTTCTCTCTCTCTCTCTCTCTCTCTCTCTCTCTCTCTCTCTCTCTCTCTCTCTCTCTCTCTCTCTCGTGAGATACGTAGTTGTTCGCGAAAATACGTAGACATTATTTAAATTGTTATAACTACACGCGTTTCATTATATTATACTTACACTCGCCGATTTATGGATCATCGCTCGTTACACACGAGAGAGAGAGAGAGAGAGAGAGAGAGAGAGAGAGAGAGAGAGAGAGAGAGAGAGAGAGAAAGAGATAAAGAAGAGTGTATGTGTATATACACGTGTTACGTATATACGTACTCGTCATCGTTTCTCTGTCGGCCCAATGATCACCACCCTATCACCGCTTTAATTATCTCTGACGTCGCATACTTACTATTTTTCTATCAGTTTCGAAATGTTTTCATAATGTCGATCGCACGCTTTCATAATGTTGATAACGATCTTATCGTTTTTTACGATGGGTCTTTTATATCGTCCGAAACTTTCATTTGATTTTTATCGTTGAATTTAATGATAATTAACGAATGTCCTATCGAGATAAAAGATAGAAGAGACATAAATAAAAACAATATATCCTTATTCCTTGTGAAAACATAGAAAACGAAAATCTGTCACCGTTACAACTAATGCGTTATACTTAAAAGTAAATTTTGAACAACGCTGCGTAATTTTGTTAGTATTCAGCACTACCTACTTTTACTCTCTTACTGTTTCAATAAAGATTTAACTCTACGATAAACAGAGATAACATGTACGTTATTGTACCATTGAAAAATAATTATCCTTGTCGAAACGATGGCCAATACCCAGGCAAAACTACATTTTTCAATTCTTATCAGCGTCTTGCAAGAAACAATATCTAATTAAGATTAGCTAGTCTTTAAGAGAAAAAGAAGGAGAAAGAGAGAAGAAAATCCAATCGCGCTGCTAAAATAAAATGCATGTAGAAGATAAATAAATGGTATATTGAAATACAATCTGTGTGTCCTTTGCATGTATTACATGGTCTCATTATTGAACCAATAGATCAAGGATTAAGTGATTAAGGAAGTATAACGGAGCAGAAGAAAAAAAAAGAAAAGAAAAGAAAAGAAAAGAAGGTAAACGAGTGTTTCACACAACTGTGCCTTAAAAGGGTATAATTTTGGCGGTAGGCTTTTTTTTCAAGGGCTATGGAACAACAAACTGTCAAGTTAATCACTTGCGACCATCTGGTTCTAACATACCAAAGTGTATTAGGTCACTTACCTCCGGCACGATTCGTATTCCGTGGATAACTCATTAAACAACGGAGCGTTGGCCGAAACGATGAAAGTGGCTCTTACTAACTAACGGAATAGGAAGGTACGCTTCTCGCAGCCCGACAAACATGTACGCGACTGTCACCGCTCGAAACTGTCATCACGATGGATTTGTCCACGCGCACAATGTTACCAACGAATGAACGCTTCTATCGCCACCATCTTCCTATAAGGGAATTTTCTTATTTCGAGGAGTGTAAATGCGAACGCAAATGTACGTAGACGTCCCACTTCCTACGTTCTTTCGAATACCGTTACGAAACGCGAATCATATGACGTATAGAAAGTCAATTTGAATTGTTATTCCATTTGGCGCGCTCGCGCCATCTTGCAGAGACAATTTCAACTGGAATAAAGGTGCGTTCAGTATCGACGACAACGCCATTTTTTTTTTTCTCTGCCTTATACTCGTCGAACAAGAGATATCGAAATCATCGTATCTTGAAAATTGTGATTGGCTATTTCTATTATTGGTATTTTCAATGATTTTAGAGACCAATTAATCGTAGTGATCTTTATTCTTTTTTTTTTTCCGTGCCTACAGTTTACGCCAGTTTGCGCATTTCCCAGTGAAACTCCTTACGATTTTTCTAGTGCGTTCTTTGGTGTCATGTGATAAGATATAAGTTGGATCCTTCCTTAGAGACGCGCCGTGTTTTATTAGAAAGATAAAATACAAGAACGTATATTATCTTCGAAAAGTGTACTTTGTTTTTCTTATAATGAATGTAAAACTATTAAATGAGATCGATTATTTGACTCGTAAGTTATAGATGTTCATTACGCCATATGAATTTTTTCTAAATCCGTGATTACAAGGTCATCATTTCAGGTCTTATAAAAAAATATAAGAGTGAATCATCTGGAAATTTGCCTAATAGTAGTGCTACGAATAAACAAAATATAAGTATGAATATAACGGAACGTAAAAATAACTTAAATACATTTCCCGATTCTCGACCAACTGACATACTGACTTATGAAAAATCAAATAATAATATACATGTAAAACCTACGATGTCCTGTAACGTTTATGTTAATCCATATTTTAAGCCACAAAATCCTGTGGTACATATCAATCCCAAAATGCATATGAAACCATTCATACATGTTAATCCTAAAATGGTAAAAAGTGTTGCTAGTACAAATAATACTACAATGAATAATACTTCTAACATAATGAGTAATTCTCAACAAAATTTGACACAAATGGACATGAAAAAGTTGAAGCTTCATACGAAACCTTCGATACATGTCAACCCAAAAATAATGACTAGCATTGCCAGTTCAACTTCAATGACAGAAAGTAATCATACATGTGCTAAATCAAGTATTAAAGAAAGTTTTATTCAGACAGATGTAAAAAAATCAGTATATATAAATCCAAAATTAATGTCAAAATTATCGTCGACTAAAGAATCAAATATAGTTGAAAAGAAAGAGACCATACCAAATTTTAATCAACCTGCATGTTCAAGATTAAAATTTATAAGAAAAATTGACAATACAAAGACTCCTATAAAAAAGACTAATATGTCAAATATTTTATTATTATCAAAAAGAAAATTAATAAGAGCTAAACGCACAATGAAAGGAAATACTGTGATTTCTCAAATAGGTCCACAGAAAGTTAAAAAACTTTCTCCAACAAAAAAAATTAAAACTACCATATTACAGAGTACAAAAAATATTGTAGCCAATAATAATACATTGCAATGCACCAATAATGATATAAACTTAAAGGTACATAATGCTAAAACAAAAGTAAATAAATATAAAATCGACAGGACTGTACAATCATTAATAGAACCGAAGAAAAGTGGAATTTCCCAACCGAAGAAAGCCAAGTAATTATATTCTATAGAAATAGAAATTGTTGGCCTATATATAAGCATCATTTATATTACAGGTATAATTCGATGGAATTAGTTACAATTGGAGGAATAGTATACAAATCATCAAGAAATCAATTAGTTCGAAGAAGTTACTCTTTAAAGAGTATGGATATTTTTTTGACTAGATTGAATGTCTATATAAGTATACCTACTATAATGTATACAATTTTATATAATCATTTATTTAATTTTATTAAACTTGTTTCAGAAAAACTTGCATCAAACAATAAAAATGATAAATTTATAATTACAACCAATGGTAAGAAACTTTGCAGACTTAAAATAACCAAAGATGTACCTAATCGGAAGAATGCTATACAAACAACTGAATCTAAATTTGGAAACATAATTACATCAAAAATTACTCACAAGAATAATATTAGGTAAAATTATTTGAATCTTAATTAATTTATTGATATACAATCGCACTTTAATTCTATTTTCTTTATCTCTTTCTCTCTACAGTAATAAAGTTAAACAGAGGAGTATACAAATTTTGCGCAATAAAATGCGTAAAAATAATCAACCATGTTTGTTCTTCCAACGATTTGGATATTGTGCCAATCAAAAGAAGGGAACCTGTTCCAAACTTCATGACAAAAAACAGATCTCAGTTTGTAAAAAGTATATAGTTATTTTTATTTATGAGGGACGTAACTCAGGAGTTTATAATCTAAAAAAATTTATTTATTATAAATTATTAATCATTTTTTTAATTAATATCTTTGAACAAATCTAAAATTCCACTTTTACATGCATACATATGTGCAGATTTCTTCAAGGAAAATGCTTATTGGATGCATGTCCACTTTCACATGATGTTGGACCTGAGAAAATGCCAACCTGCAAATATTTTCTAGAAGCCTGTTGTACACGAGATCAGTGTCCTTATCGTCATGTCAAAGTTTCATCTAGTACTCCCATCTGCATAGAATTTCTACAAGGATATTGTTCTAAGGGAAACGAGGTAACAACATTTTTATTTCTATATATACCATCATCTATAATCAGTAAATTATGCTTCTTCATGATCATAAATAATTCTACAAATTACAAATGTGTTTACTATATATGAAAACATACGTAATAACTATATAACTAATAAATAACTAGATTAGTGATTTCTTCTTGTATAGTGTAAACTGCGTCACGAGTATCTTTGCCCTGAATATAACAAAACAAGCAACTGCAGCAAAGGTAAGTATTGTCCGTATCCTCATAAACCAACTACATCTACTGCCCGACAAACCAATAAGTATTTACAAAAAGAACCTAATGCGACTAAAAGTCAAAGTACATCTACAATGGAGAATGATACAGAATTGACCAATCATGAATGTAGATTACGATATTATGAGAGTACTGATACAGTCAATAGTGATCTTGCTACAACAAAAGATAATATTATGAAAAAAGTACAAATTATAAAAAATGTTGCACTAGCACAACAATCTGGCGATATATTTATGAATGAGGAATTATCTAACAACAATATTGCAGATCCAAGCATATCTGAAAAAGAGTCAACAAATGGTTTTGAAAACAAATTACCGAAAAGATTGCCTCTTGGTATTCTACCCGCTTTTATCCCTATTAATTAACAGACGTGATTGTTATTTAAATCATAATTATTTTAATTTTATTTATCTATGCTTTTTAAATGTTCATATGCTGGGAAAAAATATAATTTATTTTATATTATGCATTATTAACTTTTCAGTCTCAAATGTTTTTTATTTTTGTCTTTGATAGTATTAGTAAATCATAAAATTCATTTGTCACGTTAATATATTTTACTTCTCTATAAGCAATATTGTGATACATGTAGTTAAATTAATTATGTTGTGTAATTTTATATCTTATACATACTATTATTTGATTGTACTTATTTTTACGTTTTTATTTTGCCACAATGAATTTTAAATCAGAAAAAAAGAAATTAGATATACTTATATTTTTACTAAATTTATTTTTATTGTTAAAGTAATTCCACGCTAAAATATTAAGTTATACTAAAAATATAACTACACATGGATTTTCAATTATGAGTATTATGATTGAGAGAAATGTTCACAGAATATTTATAAACTGTAAAAAAAGAATATGCTCATTGATCTAAAGTACAAATATGTAAAATACTGCTCTCTAAAGTCAGAAGCATCTGAGTATATTTTAAATGACATTGTACTCTTAATCATTTAAGAAACTCGATCCTATTATACTCATATTTTTTCAATAAGAATATTATGCATTTTTAAGACTGAAGATGATTAATTTAATGTTATTCTGCATTTAGTTCTCCAGCATGATATTTCAATTTTACAGTTAAATTCTATAAGTGATTAAGTCGGGCAATTCATGTTTGGTGTTTATGAGAATCTATATATTTATTCTTCCATATTATTTTTTATTATTTTCTCTGTTAGACATATACGAAGTATGAAAATTATATTTTGTAAACTGTATAAGACTCATGTAAAAATAAAGGATGTATATTTGTTAATAAAGATTTTACCTCTAATATATCATTGTTTTTCTTTATTCATTTTTTTTTCTATATCCTTTAAATTAAAATAAGTTATTGAATATTGAATATCTTTTATTAATTTAATAAATAAAAAGATATTTATAGAAAGGTAGTAGCAGAAATAATTATTTCATTTGTACAACAGATGTAAGTTATTCCTATGATTATAAGCTAAAAGAATTGGACTATGTAATAGTAAAGATAAGTTAGACTTATCAACCAATGCTGATAATATCAACCATTGTTCAAGCCAATCTTTCATATTTTCCACTGACATGTTTATAGGATTTAATCCTCTAAAAGATAAGGCCTGAAAATATATCGATTAGATTGATCTCAAGAAGATATATTATTTCAAAATTATTGGAATTATTTCCTTACCCAACATAATGATTCTATGGACATATTATCTACACCTCCCTCTTTAACAATGGCATCATCCATCCGTTTTAACAACATACCCCTTTCTATTAAACGTCTCCTTCTGAAAGGTGTCCACATAGATAATCCATGAATGCCAAGCAATTTTTTCTAAAATAATAAGTATCAAATATGCATTTACAAATTATCCATATAATACAAGAATTATATAATATATGTATTATCAAATAAGGTAACTTTATTCAATCATTTACCATATGTTTATGCTCAAGAGTATCCATTGAATATGGTGAACTTGCAAATAAAGTGATACATGATATCACATTTTCAATTGTTGGATGTTCACCACTACCCAAACATGCAATAATTCCATTCCATTTAATTTTTAATAGTTCATTATTAATGTAGTTAACTTTATTTTGCATACAATAAAATAATGGTCTACTGTATTTGAACCTTTTCTTATGAAAATGAAGCATAAAACTTGCTTTCTGTTCTGATGTCCAAAAATGACGAGTTAACAGTTGTCTCGGAAAGAAATATGCTACTGGTATAATGACGTAGTTTGAAAAGGGAATCAAAGATATTAGAATAACAGGAAAAATCTTAATTAGATCTTTGGGCATTGTATACGCCAACTGAATCTCTTGTGTTGTTAAACTACTTAAGCCTTCCACATTCTGTTTCATTACTACGGATAGATATGTTTGTGAATCAGTATAGAAATCTTTGATACCATTACGGAAGGTACGATATAACAGCATCATTTTTGGAAAATTCTTGTCTAAAGTCACTACATATTTTTTTATATAATTTATATATCTGCCAAACCAATAGTCTTTTAGGTTAGATACTTTTCCTTTTTTTCCATCGTTATTTTCTACTTTTATAACATAACGTTGCACTGGATTGTATAAAAAACGAATTGAATTATCTTTTTCATAAAAAAAAGCTCTTGAAATTGCTTTATGCATAGTTGTTAATTTTCCTTGTAACTCTTATTACAGGTTGAATATATTAAGGTTATGTTTTTGTTATTTATTCAATTAAGATAAGTCGGATATCTTATGTTAGTCATTTCTAAATTTCACTTATTAATAATCTCCTTTTAACATACCTAAACACATTTACTTTACAAAATGAATTTATTTATTTTATTTGGGCGTACGTTTGTGTTTAAGCATGCTGAATCTGGTAATAAATTAAACTAATTACAAATTTCGATCATTTTAATATGATCTCTTTTTCTCAACAATCTATAAATAATATTATAAATATTATATAATAATTTATAACATGATGCAATATTGTAACAAGGATATATTTTACAATTTCTCTAAAGTTCCATCAGAAAATATTATTTAAATAAAACAATATGATTGGTAAAATTTACTTCATCGTTTTAGCAAAATTCTTATTCTACAGGATTCTACTCGTTTTCACTACCACTTGCTACGTTGACTGAACTATAGAGACGTTCTGATAGGTTTCTGATAAAGCCAATCACTATCATTGGCTTCGAAGAGAATAGTCACGGTTTATTCGTTTGAAACAACGAATGTAATTCGTCGAATGAAATATATGTATATACACACAACGCGTACACTTATTGATATTGAAGATTGTAAACGGTAGTACATTTTGTTATCACGTAAAAACAATTCAAGAGGGAGGGGATTCTATCTATAGTTGTTTGTTGCTACTGACAGCCAATATGTATTGCTTAGAGTGATGTGTCGCGAGAGATTTTGTTGTCAGTAATATAAAGAATAAATATTATCAATAAAAGAAAAACTAATATATTTAAAAACATTTTCTAGAATACTTTGCAAATATTACAATGTCGTTTGACCAATTAAATGGGAAATTGTCATTTATCAGAGAAAAATTTGCCGAAGTCAGGGAACTACTGGACGAACATCGAAAATCTGGTTTAGAGCGCGAACCTTATAAATTAAAATATACAGCAATAGATTTACTTAAAGAAATAGAATTATATCTCAATAATACCATAAACAACGAACAAGAAGAAAAGGATAAAAATTTAGTATCGCTATTACTTGCCCATGCGCATTTAAATAGAGGGATACTTCATGCTGATACAGAAGAATTAAAAGTTGCGGAAGAGCAATTTATGAAATGCATTGATCTACTGAGGGGTAGAGAATTGGAACCAGAAGGTGTCTTACCAGTTTTAGCGACTCTAAATCAGTTGGGTATAATTTGGTCCCAATGGAGTCAACCAGCAAAAGCTAGAGCATTCCTTGATAGAGCAGAACAGATTTATAAAGATTTCACAGATACAAAAAATTCTTGTTGTGATCCTGTCGACTTGGTATCAAATTTTTGTATTGTAGATCCTAAAGAAGGCTTAAGTACTAAGCTTGTACTAGAAAAAATACACACATTGACATTGTATTACCTCGCACAAGTATATGGAGCTTTGAAAAATCATCACAAATCTGCAGTATATTGTCACATCACATTGCGCAGGCAATTAGAACAAAATGAAGTAATACAAGACTTAGATTATATAGAATGGGCTCTTAATGCAGCTACTCTATCGCAATATTTTATGGAAAATGAAGGTTTTACTCAGGCTAGACATCATTTATCTGCAGCATATTACATATTGGAAAAATATGAAAATATGATGAAGGAGAAAGACAATGAAACAGACAGCGAAATAGCTGCGGCTGAATGTGAACGTTTCAAGCACAGAAGTGCTGATGTAGCTAGATGCTGGGCTAAATATGGGATATTATTGCTTAGTTTGTCAAAGCAGCGTCTTATACAAAAAGCAGAAAAGGATGAAACTGATCCCAATGACACCAGAGAGAGTCAATTGAATTCTAAATCAGAAAAAGATTCAGAAAAATCTTTTGACGATTTAAAATTTGATATTCTGATGGATGATATCAAACCATTCGTAAATCAAATAACAGATACATACCTTTTGGATTTTAATGACGCCAGACCTGTATTTTTAAATATTCAAAAATGGCTAGATCAAGCGAAAGCATATTATACTCTAGATAATCATGCATCAGATTATGTAGAAATTATACAAGATATGTCCCAAGCATACAAATATTTATCATTTTTCGAAGAAAATGAAGATCGTCAGGCTAAAATGCATAAACGTAGAATAGATATCTTGGAATCTACCGTTAAAGAGTTAAATCCTCAGTACTACAAAACTGCATGTAGACAAATTTGGATGGAATTAAGCGAAACATATTCCGACATTTTGGATATTAAGTTGGATCGTTTACGAATAAGCGAAGATAAAGCAGATCCTCATGCTTTAATAAAAATTAATCATTTGGCTAAAAGTGCCATTAAAAATTTTCAATTATTTTTAGATTCACTGGAGAATAATTCTACAGATGCAAGGACTGTAACGTTTCCTCACGATCTTGTGCAACCTGCGTTAGGTGCATATTTTCAGATGGGAAGATTGTACAATAAAATCATAACACTTGACAAGTCTATACAATTGCAGAATACTCAGAATAGTATTAATGCCTACCGATTCGTAATTGATTATTGCGAAACTCATCCCGAAGCTGCGGAGATAATGAAACAAGAACTGAATTTATGTAAAGAGATCGTTAATTTGCTTCCTATGAAAGTTAATAAATTAAGACAAGAATTATTGGAACAATAGCTTGGTCTAAATATTTAAGACAATATCTATTAAATAAATAATTTTATGTGACTAATAGTCTCGAGAAAATAGAATTTGACTTTATTCTATGTATATTAAACACAACATTTGTTTTGTTTTTAAACGTAATTAAGAGTATCTATGAATATCATTTTTGTGAAATATGTTTATAAGTATTTGAATGTTAAAAAGGACTACTATGTAATTTTTTGATGTAAAATTTATACAACGATTTTTTGCTACATCAAGCACCTATAATTAATCTATTTTATTATGAAGTTCTGAGATAAGAAATAAATGTAAATCAATCTAAAAAGAAACATGTTAGAAATTCCTATTTTTTTATAATATGTATTTAAATATTTGTCTTAGATGAAAGAATGTTCTGATAACGCCATATATCTACTATTATTATGACTATGATTATTTTCGATTATGACTATCTCATTATTGTGAGGTATATAAATATATATTGACATCAGTAATGCGAAAAAATTTTGTTTTTATTCCACAAAACAATATTACTTCTTTTCTGCTTTCTTGGTTGCTTTACTAGCACCAGTTGTCTTAGTTTTCTTAGTTTTCTTTTTTAATGTGAAGAAAGCATTTGTCCTCAATTTGTTCCTTATTTGTCTAGCTTTCCTCAATTTAAAACGGTCAAAGTCGCTAAGCTCGGCACGCTGAAATTAAGAAGTTTGAAATTTTTTAGAAGAAATTTATTTAATTATAAAAATACTTCATTCTTTTAGAAATGTAAAGCAGATATTTTTAAGTATTAATCTTTAGTATTTTCTTTTTTACAAGTGTCTTTACCTTCTTCTTAGCTGCGACCTTCCTAGCCCACATAGTATTTTGCCATAAGTTATCTATGTCACCTTTCTCCCATGCTTTACGTACAACTCGTGTGGAACCAGTATACGGAAAACGTAAACGGAATTTAGTAAGATGAAGTTCATTTAACCTCATTTGACCACGTGGTACATTTGCTGCAGGTCCATCGACCAGAACCTGTTAATATTACGATTGATAAAAGGATTTGCATTAGAATTGCACTATTATTGATAAATATATTTGTATATATAATTTTATTCTCAGATAATAAAATTGGCATCAGCTAAAAGTCAGCCGGCAATTCCTATCAATATAATGGGATCATCATTGAAATAATAAAATGCAAACATTAAGTCTAACTTAATCTATAAATTATTAAGTATATATACTACATCTATTGAGTGAAAATAATTAATAATTATTTATACCCGATTCTGATCGATAACATCAACAATTGCGACGAGTTTACCCTGGTAAGGACCATCGCTAACATAGGCGACTCGGCCCGACTCCACAAACCTTTGGAACGGCTATAAAAATATCAAATATATTATTTCTTGTAAAAAATGATTAACTTTATATAGATCGATATTAATATAAAATGGTATTGGCACATAAAGAAAGTTCAATTCAATACACGTGTAACAAAGACAGCACTCTACACAAACTACGCGCACCATGTGCTTAGCTATTTGATTATAAGGTTATGTTAACCGACGCTATACATATTGGTTACACTGTATATTAAAATTTCTAAAAAACATTAACTTAATATAAGTGAAGAATAGTGTAAATATACAAAACTTAGATTTTATATTCTTATTACATTTAACGCAAGGAATATCGATGAAGTTCAGAGCCACAATGCACTTACCATGATGTACCGGAAGCAAAAGAATTGCACAGGATACAGTCGAATAAAATAGAATTAATACCAAAACTGAAACTTAACGATTCCTATATCTTCCTATACGTTTCACTCGATTTTCTTGTTTTCTCAGTACTACCAATATAACAACGAAAAATTTTCCTAGGATATTTTGAAATATCGATAGTAATTCACTTGACGCTTCATCGCATTTGATGGTATTAAAGTTGTGTTGTCAGCAGTGTAAATTCAATATAACCTATATTGATAAGTGTTTAGAATACATAACATACCAACTAAAGAGAAATGAGCGACAATGAATTTACCATTTATTAGAAATTATTCAAACTTAGCACATAGGATTTTAATTAATCATTCTCAATATAAAGAGAAAAGCAGATTATTATTATGTAATAATATTAAAGTACATTTAATAAGATCAAAAACAACCAATCCAACTCTATATGAAATCAAACGAAATGCTAAAAAACCTATTAGTTTATATGGATATTTTTTGTTGGTAAGTAATATAACAAATATATTTTCTTTTATTATAGTTTACAAAGTATTAATTACTCATAGTACAATGGATTTTAGGTTGTACCAATTTCAACATTTCTTCTTGGTACATGGCAATTACAAAGACGTCAATGGAAGTTAAAATTAATAGAGGATTTAAAAACTCGAATAAATGCTGAACCTATTGATCTAGTAGAGAAGTAATTACAATATAGATATAAAAATATAATAACCATAACAAATTAGAAATAAATTTTTTTCATCAAAAATTGATCAATTAGTGTATGAGAATATAATATTAATTTTTCAGTGTCGATCGACTGGACTCTTTGGAATATTATACTGTAAAAGTGAAGGGTAAATTTTTACATGAAAGGGAATTCCTTGTTGGGCCTAGATCTGTAATTCATCATAATGTTGCAATGGATACAGGAAATATACTTAGTAGAAAAAATACTAATGGATGGAATGTTATCACACCATTTAAGGTAGAAAATCAAGAGTATGTATATCTGAATCTGTGAAAGATATTGAAGTATATAGTTTTATATAAACTACTTTCTATAAATGTTTAACTGTTCTAGTTTAACGATCTTAGTAAATCGTGGTTGGATACCTGAAAAAGCAAAAAATTTGCGGCTTAGTAAAATTGAAGATACTATTGAAATTAATGGTATCGTAAGAAAAGAAGAATCTAGACCAGCTTTTAATCCTTCAAATAAACCTGAATATGGATTATGGTATTATAGGTAAACTAAAAATTATATTTTTCATCATAGAAAAAACTATTTTATATGCTAATATAAAAAAATTTTGATTTTTAGAGACGTAACAGCTATGGCTAAGATGGCTGATACTTCACCTATATTTATTGATTTATGGTCCAAAGAAGATCCTCGTGAGGGTCCACTTAGTTGTCAATCCAGAATTACGTTACGAAATGAACATTTTTCTTATATGGTTACTTGGTATACACTCTCTTTATGTACTGCAACCATGTGGTATAAAATTTTTATAAAGAAGCTACCATTGGTTTAATTAGTACAAATTTAAAGGTATTAACAGTGAAAACTTGTATTTGTACATTATGCATATATAATAAATGCAATGCATGTACAATCTTTTGTCATGGATACGTATCACGATTTAATGAAACTCCTTCTATTTTATAGCATGCATTATTAGACTGATGTCTTCGCATCTTCATTTTGTATGATAATAATGATAAGTAGATGGTATATCGATTTTTAATCGAAGATATAAAGTGTAATTTTGTGACACAATTAGGTGAGTTGATATATGTATATATTCTTTTGTAATATAACTTGTATGGTTTAGATATAATTCATCTGTTCATTAAAAAATATTTCTTAACATCTTATTTTTAATAAGATATTTAATAAAATGAACGAGTGTCTAACTTATAATCATAGATTTCTTTATTTTATAACGCAACAAGTGAGTACTCCATTTATAGGAGGATATTAATTGCTCCCAGAAACATTATTTCCCGTATTATAACAACAATAACAGCGATAATAGCGATCATTATCAGCAAAACTGCTAACGATGGTCGTAGTATATAGTACATTAACGAATGAGCATAGAAAATATCTTTATACAAATATGAAAATATACAATATACAAATTACATCAATAGTGTGTACATTCTTTTATGTAATATTATAATAAAATAGAGCGATATATCATTAATAATTAAATGACGATGAACGCAGGACCCACTTGTAAACACGTCGATGTAATTAGATAAAAGGAACACCTTTATACCCCATTTATCGTTATATAAATTTATGAAACTCTGTGGCTGCATAGCAAACCTTATAAGAGATATGATTACTGATATAATGGAAAAGGCATCAAACTTAACGTTGTCGTGCCAGTGGTAATGAAACACACCGGCATATTAATCGTACCGATCATGCGGTTGTTTCGAACGAAAACCTTTCGTTTTATTGTCGCAATTGATTATACCAATGTTAATTTAAATATCAATATGAAAAGCATATATAATTCTCTCGTGTAAGATACACAATTCGTAAAATAAATCTGCCTACGTATTCAGGTATACGAAACAATAATCATAATAATTCCTTATTATTACAGAATTACAACGCAAAATTAATATTTGAGTAAATTTGATTGCGTTTATTTTCTACTATACCTTACCGTTCACGTAGATTTTATTCGTATGTATATATAATACACGTGAATTTCAAACAAAATTCACGAATATCACTTCTCTCTCTCTCTTTTTTTTTTTCTTTTTTTCTCTCTTTTCTTTTCCACAACACAGAAGTCAGAAAGTTAAGAAAAATTCTATTCTATCCAACATCCCACCTCGTTGTGCAGATGTTATCGATGAAGGACTGATTTTTACCCCTATTCCGACCGTTCTTCAAAAAGAAGTTACATTTACTAAAGAGGAAGTATATGCCTAATAAAGTTCTCATAAAAATCCTCTGAGATGATATTCCTTTAGACCATTCGATCGAAACTATTCTTTAAAGCACGTAATAACGACTATCGTTCTTTCTTCAAATCTTTCACAATTCTATTTTACTACTAGCTAAGAATTGTTTTATCAGGCCAAGTGCGTGTAACATCTACAAGGAGTAGGAGAGTGTTAAAAGTGTATCGAAGTCCCCTCGGTTTATTCGTTGAGAATGCAAGTGCGTACGAGAGCATTGCATACAGAGTAAGGATCGCAATTACTGCTAGGTCTTCTATCCTCGAGATAGCCCTTCTTTTCCTCGGCTACGCCACGAGGTATACGAATACTGACATTACGATTGGCTACGCCAGCGCTAAAATCATGAATACTGCTCGTTTCGCATTTGCCGGTCAATCTACGCTCGTTATCCTTTCCTCCACGTGGATCGTAGGCTTGGATGTGCCTGAGATGTTGTTTGCTGAGCTTATCGATGGCCTTCTCGATCTCTGAGATACCATTTTCTTTGCGCATAGGTTTCGTGGAGAAGTTCGTGTGAGCTCCGGCTCCGTTCCAATGGCCATCGACCGGTTTCGGATCAAGAGTAACAATCACACCGTATTCTTCGGCAACGTAATGAAGAATGAATCTTGCGACCCATAGATCATCGCCAGCGCTTATACCACTGCATGGACCTATTTGGAATTCCCATTGGGAGGGCATCACTTCGGCATTCGTACCGGCGATCTTAACACCGGCGTAAATGCATGCTCTGTAATGAGCCTCAACGATCTCACGACCTATGACTTTGTTTGCGCCAACACCGCAATAATATGGACCTTGGGGACCTGGGAAACCGTTCTTAGGCCAGCCTAAAGGCTTTCCATCAAAGTCCAAAAGGGTATATTCCTGTTCGATACCAAACCAAGGATCCTCGTCTTTAACTGCTTCCATCGCCTGATTGCATTTGTAGCGTTCGTTCGATTTCGTTGGAGTTTTATCGCTGGTATAGGTATCGCAAAGGACCAACTTGTTATTACCACGTCGGAATGGATCGTTGTAAATCGCTATAGGGTAAAGGTATATATCGCTATTGCCTCCCTCTGCTTGGTACGTCGAGCTACCGTCGTAAGTCCACGTTGGTAGTTCTATAAAAAAAAAAAAAAAAAAAAAAAAAAATGTATCTTATTAATATCACCATCGATATGGGAAATCTCGGGAGTTATATTAAGAGATAATTTTTATCTATATAAAAATATAGCGATTGTATTATCGATCGTTATTTCTTAATTTGTATTTTTATCGCTGTTAAAATTATATGTTCGTTTTTAAATTATTGACAGGATGTTTTTGAAATTTTTGTCGATTTTAATCTTGTACACGTTGTTATGACTCTTATCTTTTTCTTCTTTTTTTTTGTTTTTTTGTTTTTTACATCGATTCGATCAAGTAGGAAGGATTGCGATCTATCGTTTTGCTACTACGCGAATTGACTCTAACGTCTAAGAAAATTGAATGAAAGACTCGAACGAATGTGGCATGCACGAGTATACACGCTCATTGTAATTCTACAATAGTCTCGTTACGTTCGCTAACTTGTGACCTCTGTCGCGGTTTCTAGTCAAGGACAAAAAATAAAAACAAACGACAGACTCGCGTTATCTGCATCACTTACGTGAATTTAATTAACATAAAATGTAAATTTGTTTATTTTCTTGTGATTCGAATACAAATCGATTATGTCATTCTCAAGATAATTCAATAAACTCTTGTTGATTATTACTACTTTAGTGTTCGTTGCTATCAAACAATGGTCTCTTTGCTAATGTTAACAAATTGGATAATCTTATTCCCCTTTCTAATATAATTCAATTTCTAAGAATACTTTGTTCAGCGGGAGTTATTAAAAAAAAAAAAAAAAGAAAATAGAAAATCTTTTCAAATAAATTCTGTGACGATGCACATCTATTTTTATTATTATATCTTGTATTCTTGAGTAATTTCGAATTTATAAGCCGTGAGAACGGTTCTGATACGTAAGCTTCATAAATTTCTTAAAATACCAACCAGAAGGATGTTTTGGTATGAAGTCCAAAGTTCGGGTTTTAGATCTTAAACCTTCGCCTGTACCATCGATCCAAATGTATCTTGCTTGAATTGCATTATCCGGTTGTGGCAGGTCGAGATATTTGTTTAGTATGGTCTTGTCCAAAGCCGCATTCGGCGAATCTTTTAGCATAGTACGCGACATTGTGGTGCTGTAATACATATAAAAAGAATTATGTTAAACGTAAATCGTTACGAAGGACATCGAATATCGATAAGATCCTATCAAAGGTTTATCGGAAATTTTCTAAGCACGTCAAAATATCTTAAGCTTCAATCGTCGAATGTTTAAGCTAACGATGTACATTCCCTATCAATCAACAATGATAAAGTATTGACGAGGAAAGAAAACGTAATCGTGCATTATTGCCGCACTTGTTTCAAGAATAGACTTTACCACCTGAATCGATCCTATTCTCCTCCTTTTTCTCGTTAAAGAGGTAATATCGAAAAGCGATAAAACAACGAAACGAGACAACTACGTTTCACGTTCTTTCATAAATTCATAATGTCGTTATTTTAGCTCGTTATTTTAGAATGTATGTAATATATTTATATATATATATATATATATATATATATATATATATATATATATTTAGTAAGAAGATTTTATTTAAAATGACATGATATAATTTATTTCTTTTGTTAACGATTATATTATTTCCTGCCTTGATAAGTGAATCCATTATCGCTAGAATAACGGAAGTAACAAAAAATTCTAAACATATCGAGAGTTTTAAGCTTCGAATTATGTTTAAAACAATTCGAATTTTTTGTTATATGCGTGCGTATAGGATTTGAAGAGATTTGAAATGCTTCAGGTCGCTACTACAGTGAAGTTTCACTTTAAAAAGAAAGAGAGAAAAAAAAGTGGTGCGATGGTGGTGCCATCTGATGGAAATAACGTACGACTTGTTGCACGTCCATCGTCCACGACATAAGCTCGTGCATCCACGATGATGCAGCTGGTACGGGAGACTCAGAACAGACAGAGAAGAAAGAAAGAGAAGAGAGAAGAAGATTGTAAAAGAAAAAAAGAGTAGCTCTTTATTTATCCTTGAGCGGCACGAAAAGATAGGTGCGCCCACGTTTCATGCGTGTATCACGCGATTCGTGCGTGAAACCACGATTTTACCACGACGATAATCCTATATATACTGATGCCACCCGTTGTTTGTGATTTGTAACCAAAATTATTCCTTGAAATTTTGTTGCGATTGTATCATCTAAATCGTTTGTTAAATTCATTCATAATTATATACTTTGAAAGTCATTGTTTTGAAATCATTTGAATACTATAATAAATACGTAAAAAAAAAAAAAAAAGGATATTTAAAATTTATTCCTTAAAATGGTTTCCATTCGTAATCATTATTTGAAATAAACGTTTAGGTATCGTTCGTTTGGCTGGACGTTGAAAAAAATTTCCACTCCTTTCTTACGGTCTTTAATCGATACCATAAAAGAAGTTTCATGGTGTGAGAAGAAGGGAGATGATCGAAAGAGAAAGAGAAAGAGCAATGACTCTTTTGAATACACGAGAAGGTCCACGCGATGAAAATAAGGTTGTAATGTACGTATGTGTGTGCGCGTGTATGTGAGTGGAAAATTTCGACGCTCTCTCCTGTCTCATAATGAAACAAATCAAAAAAGAGATAGAAACACGGAGAGAGAGAGAGAGAGAGAGAGAGAGAAAGAGAGTGAAAGAGGGAGAGGCAAGTTATAATAGTTACAATAATGAGCAATCGCTCGAGAAACGCTTGACAAAAGCACAAATTATGTAATTGCTATTAATTGTCATTACGTGAGTCGAATCATAGTTAATTTTCCATCGAAAAAAATATTAAATGCGACAGAATAATTAACTTCAACGATGTTAGATGTCTAATTTCTCAATTGATATTTTTTTCTTATGTCCTCATTTATTCTTGTTGATTTACATTGTCTATGTTTGTACGAATATATATATATATATATTTCTGTTTTTTAATTCTAATAATATAACAAGTTTAAACTTGAATTATGCGAATCATTCCGAGGAAAAGATGACGAAGAATCGTATGGTATGAATAAACAAGGAAAAAAAAATTAATGAAAATGTTTATTTTCTTCTCTTTTCCTCATAATAAAGTATAATTAACGATCACGTTATGCGTCTTTTTCATTATTCGTTTTTTTCTTGTACTTAATCTTGTTCGTATCGATCTTCTAACTTGTCTCGCGTGATTGCAAAGATTGCTGTTCCAAAAAATCAAAACGAATGTTCGTTTATATGTAATTTGTACTCCTTGCACGCGATCGCGTTCTTCTCAAAACGAGTTTGGTCCTTAAAAGGAAATACGAGAGGATTGCTCCACTCTTATCGTTATTTTATCGTATGAAAAACGATATGAAAAATTTTCGTCATTGTTGAAGCATTAATAACGGCGTTAAAGAAACGGAGAGAAACCGTGTCGTTAATGTCAGGATATATTTGATAATTTTAATTTTGGATTCGAAAGTTTGAGGAGTCCAAATCCAAGTTTCATCAGAATTGTTTTCTTTTTCTTCTTTTTGATGATAATGATGTTTATAACGATAACAATAATAACGACTACGATAATTTTTACAATAATTTTGCGGATAAGTACAGTCAGTGACTTATTTAAATGCTTATGTATGTGCATATGTATAAATCGTAATTACGTCACGAACGACGACCTCGATCATTTCGATAAATATTATTGATGATTCTCGAGACAGTTCGTTGGTATTCTCGAGTTAGATTCAAAAACAACTTGCACTGCGTCTTTTGCTTCCACGTCCTCGAGCGACTTTTCCATCCGAAGGATGAACCGAGATAATCTTTATATTTTATTGCGTGTTTTACCGGCACTTGTTGGTAACGTTCGAATATATGTACGCATATATATGTATGTATACATATACATAAATAAATAAATAATTTCTCTGCCTCATTGTCTGAACGTAATGAAAGGGGGGAATGGTGAAAATAAATTTTAAGGTTAATGCACTTTACTTTGAACTCGGGAGGATCATCAGAAGTCATTTCGTTCATTCTCTCTTTCTCACGTGTTAAGAGCTTGTTAAGTTTTTAGTTGTTCTTTTTTTTTTTTTTAAGTGACGCTTCCTAGTCCTTTCTGTTTAATATAGTAATGACGACATTAACGAGATTAAATGGTCCCTTATCTATAGCTATATACGTATATACATACTATCCTTTTTCGTATAGGTATATATATATATATATATATATATATATATATATATATATGTATACGTATTATCCTCTTTCATTAGCTGATATTCTCATTCAAGGTTTTTAATACACAATATGCAATAGATACCTGTATACTATTAAAATATAACGATAATATATGTATATTACAAAATATAACTAATGGAAGAACTACACATCGATCTCGTGTGATCGATGAGTGTAAACAAAATCGATCACCGAATTATCGAGACTTGTGAAAAGTTTTCTAACAACGGGTTTCTACGTATGTATACGTAAAAATTGTATAGAACTAGTCCACATGCTTGTTAAATAGAATAACGACGACGCAATTTCGTTACGTTAATTGCAACATCTATTTCGCTGTTATTATTCTTCTATCTCACAAAGAGACACTAGAGAAACGTTAATGACGCTCCTTTGTTCCTTGAACTTGCTCTCGACGATTTTAGACGTCTCGTTGGAAATTGAAAGAAAAAGAGAAAAAGAAAAGGAAGAAAAGAATCGACCGAATTAGCCATTTGTTCTGGATAATGTTTATTAACTTCTTTGTCTAATAGTACCCTATAATTATTAAGAAAAAATGTCGGGTGCCTCGTTTTAAATATCTTTTTTTGTTTTTCTACGAAAATACACGAAAAGATAGCTCCACGAACGGCTACGTCTCGGTGGGAAATTTTCTTAATAATAATTCATCAGTAAGATACTATCATTTATAAGAAGAGAGAAATAACGTATGTGGAATCTATACACGTGGTGGTATAGGTTCTGCACAATAAGGTCAGGCAAGATCAAAGGTATAATTTACCGGTTTTTAGTTAGCACGAGGGCTTCTTATATAGAAAGTTGTATGAGAAAAGGAGAAGAGAAAATGCTCTCAAACCGAATCGTTCGATCTGTCTTCAAAGTCTTAAATCAATCGGTCGATTGATCGATAAAAAAGTAAATTGAGAAAAATCTTTATGATTTAATTAAAAAAAAAAAAAAAAAAAAAACGCAAATATCCAGGCGAACCTTCGTTAATTTTACCGACAAATTGTTTAACGAGAATGCGTTTGACCTTTTATTTGACGATAACAAATAATATATCCCACCACGCTGCGACCATGAGCCGATCTCTGAAATAACCAAACACATGTTTCGCATGATAGTTTACACTTTTTCTCTTCCTCTCTCTTCTCCTTTCCCCTACAACGTTCTAAATTTGAATCCCATTTCGATATACAAATGTATAAGAATAACTGACCGATTTTCAAGTTTTTCACGGCTGAAAACTCGTATCTTATACCTTATGTACTCTTATATTCATGTGTATGTGTGTATATACGTATTACATAGAACAATGGCAAATGCTTTATCTAAAATTCAATGCACCAAGGTCATCGTATTCAAGTCAGACGTTCACTCGACAAACTGATTGCCATTTAAATATTTCTTATTTAAGTAACTATCTAAGGAAACTTTTTGATTAGCATTTTACTTGTTTTCTTAAGTAAAACATATTTTTTTTTTGTTGATAAAAATCAATCCATTTGCAAAAACGTACCTAGCGTGGCTCAATTAATCGTACCTGATAAAAAAATTCTATGAAATCTTCGAGGACAATGGAATATTATCTTTCTCGTTTAAGATACACGAAAGAGACAGAACGAAGATGCTCTTGAAATTCTTCAGCGAAAAAACAAAAAGTCAACCAACCTGATACACCTGCTGACGGTGATCCATTTCTGCTTTTGACCGGTTGCGACCGATCGCAGAATCATGCTACCGCAAATCTTCATGAACATATTCGAGCTCATTTTTCTGACCGTTCGTTCGTTCGTTTTTCTTTTTCTGTTCTTTTTGTTTTTATCGAACAAGTCTTAATCTCACGTGTTCTTAAAATGTTTTCCCGATAATCACGAGATTTTGGGGTAAAGGATAAACGATCCTGTTGTTCGGACTTTCTTTTTTCTTTCTTGGGCTTGTGAAGGAAGAGAGAAGAGAAACGATGTGGTAAACAATAATAAAAAAAAAAAAAAAGGAGAAAGTATTAATTGATTACAGAAAGAAAGATCCTGTCGAGAACGGTGAGAGCAACGCACTCTCTACTGGCGGTAGAAGAGAAAGAGTGGTACCTTTTATATGGGTACCCCCTCTCTTATCTTTCTCTTTCTTTCTCTTTCTCCTTTTTCGCTTGGTTCGACTTTCAGTACCATATAGCATACTGTTACTATTTTGTTTTCATATAAATTTTCGAAGTTGTGACCCTCCTGTAAACACAGGTCTTCTAGTCGACGTATTTATTCTTTCTTTTGAATCGTCGTCTCTCTCTTTCTTTTTTTTATCTATTTATTTATCTACCTATCTGTCCTTTTATTGTATCATAATTATTTGTACACGCACACAACAGACACGTACACATACTCACGATGAATCACTTTGATATTTGAATAACATGATCGATTCATATATGAACATATCTTAGATAATGAATTTAGTTCTATGGCTAAGCTAATAGATCCTTGTTGGTCGAAAAAATTCGCACCTCTTCGCGAACTGCCCAGATATTTTACATCTGATTATTTTTAATTGACAACTCAGAGATTTTGTAATATAACGAAACATGTTAATAACGTTGAGAACGATCATTGATAAATGGAACTGTTAAAGTCAATGGCGTATTAATTAATCACGATCCTATTTAAACGTTCTCATTCTAATTGGCTATGAGAAATATTAAACTGAAGTGAGAAATATTAAACTGAAAAATAGATTTCTTCTATATTTTATACGTAGAAGATTTTTATAAGTTCTAGCTCTCTCTCTCTCTCTCTCTCTCTCTCTCTCTCTCTCTCTCTCTATTTCCCTCTCCTTTTCTCTTTGAAATTTTATATCATATTCGCTATGGTATTATACGACAATTGAAAATGAATTGTTAAAAAAAAAAAAAAAAGAAAAGAAAGGAATGAGTCTTTAGATAAGAGTCAATATAATGAAATCAGCGTAACCATGAAAATCAAAAATCATTGAGAAAAGCAGACGTTCCGACCGTTACCAATGTAATCGCACAAGTTTATCTTAGAAATAGACAAACTGAAAAAGTTCTAGTTTCAATGGTCGCGGATCGCATAACCGACGGAACCGAGTCATCGAGTTAGAGTTAAAGTCAGAGTTAAAGTTAGAGTAGTGCTGAAATAGAATAAAAGTTTCACTTTTTTACAATAAGTATGATCGATATCGTTTAGTCATCGTGATGATTACACGTTCGGATAATAGCTACCTTTATTAACTAAGTTAATTATATATATATATATATATATATATATATATATATATATATATATATATATATATATAAATTAATCACTGTTTTCAATATGATCTTTCTGATTTTATTTTATTTTTGTTTCGAATAAGATAAAAAATAAAAAAAGAGATCTGTTCTTTTTTTCTTTTTTCTTCGTTTATCACTATCTTCTTAAACAAGATAAAAAGACAAAGAATATCTTACTAACGTTCTCGACTCTACTTTTCTAACTTTCTCTTTTCTCAAGAATTCGGGCTTCTCGATTAACCAATATCCAATATCCGAGCGTGTAAATTTTACCTATCAGATATCCTCGATTAAATAATCGACGCTTCAATGAACACGCGCCTCTTATCAATATCATTATCGTTAAAATATAAGTCGGCATGATATAAAGTCTTTCAACATATAACAAATCTCAGTTAAAAATTATTAGCAATACTATTAATAGTATAACTATGTATTATGTACGCAAAAGTTCACTTAAAGAAGTATTGCGATTACTCAATCCTCCATTATATATCTTTGACCTTCTTATCATTTCTTCAAATATAAGGAAAAAGAGAGAGATAAAAAACAAATAAGCGATAAATAACGTAAAATCCTCGACACTCAGGAAATTTATGTTTCATAAACACAAAGATTAAAAAGATTAAAAAGTTAGATTAAAAATAAAAATAAATAAGAGAAACTTACTATTTAAAATGTAGAGTACTGTATGTTGTGAAAGAAAGGAAACAATTTTTGTCGACAAATATATGAGACGAGTATTGTACATATTGTTAATTTTTTACTACTACTATTATTCACTATTATTATAATCATTCGATATTCTCGCGTGAAGCATGCAAAATATAAGAGTTGATAAAGGAACGTTTAATTAGTATCGTTGCACACCGGTTATTTTCCTTTCTCATTTTGACGCTTACTTCATTACGTACAACAGATATACACATACATATACATGTGCGCGCGCGCGCGCACACACACACAACACACAAGTGAAACATACTGTCTCTCTAAATTTAATTGATGTTTATATACACGAACTCGTGTTCTTAATGAATTAAGATCTTCTTACGATATTGTTCTGTGAGTATATCGAGCATATTTAATTTAAGAGTTTTTTAATAATACGTATAAAATTTATACGTATAAAATTTTTATACGTATTAAATTTATACGTGTATAAAATTTGTATACACGATTTAAACAGGAAATAAATCGAAAGTTTTCTATTGATTTATTAAAAATAATTAATGATATTTTATTATCGAAATTACGATCATCGTTACCGTACACTATGATTATAATCATGATAAGTCATTTTACGATATACATACGTGTGAAGGTTTTTTACATTATTGCTTATAATACGATGGGAGGTTTATTCGTGCATCAAGCACAAACTTGCTAGGGTCTCACGATAATAGAAGCAAACTGCGACACGATAAAGCGTTCCACTGACCTAGACTGGCCAAATGGTACTTGCATAGACCTTCCATTTAAGAACTAAACTCCTTGAAAGCATGTGTATTAATCCGTGGCGATCGAATCAAATTAACTTCTTTTTCTTCTATTATTTTATTCAGCGATATTCGATGAAAATAATTGGTCGAATTTTCGAGGAAAGAAATTCAAACGTACTGGATCATTAGACGTTTCAAGAAATATTCTAAGTTATAAAAAATGTTAAGTTACATAACCATTAAATGAAAATATCGGATCTATGTAAAATCCTAAACGAAGAAGATAACGATAAAATTAAAGGGTTATTAAATTAAATCAATGTTGTACTTTCAAACTTTCGAACATTTTTTTTATCTTTTTGTCAAAATAACATTATTGATCGATATATCGAATCTCGCAAGAATGAAAAGTCTTGTTACTCGAAGCGATGATTAAAAAAAAAAAAATATATTGATCATTCCACAGTAATTTTCCGATAGTTTCCAGGCATTAGTCTGTGAGAATACTTTCAAAATGAAGTGTCACATGCTGAGTGACATACCCTAAGAATGAACGAAATTGAAAGGAAGCCATGAAATCAATCACGAAACGTTCATTATTTGTTCTGATGATGATCGAGGCCATTCGGTCACTTAAAAATTATTCATCTAATGAATCTATTTCTTTTCTTTTCTTTTTTTTTTTTTTTACATATGAGCGATTCTACAAGCTACATTTCTTCAATGTTATATTCCTATTTGTCTGACAATGTATTGCAACAAATTTTCCGTTTAACTGAAAGACAAAGAAAATTATCTGGAACAGTTGTTGCTTTTTCTAACCGTTGGCTTTTGATCAAGAATAATGTGAGAAGTGAATAAGTATATATATATAGTACTTCTTCCTTGTATCGTGAAACGTATTGTATGTGTAACTCGTTACATAACACGTTCCGATCGAAATTTTTATTTTCACCTCGTAAACTAAATGTTTGAAAAATACTTCGACTTAGCCGTTCAAAAAATTCGCATATATATTACGTATTCATTTGACTTCGAATTAACGAGTTACACCGTATAATTATAATTTTCATTCGTTTCTCTCATTTACGTGTCTTTTAATACAAGGTTTCATATTTGATTAAGACAAAGGAAAATCATGTTTGTAATTATTAATAATTCCGAGTGAAGATAAAAATAATAAAAATTTGTTCTAACGCTGCTTAAAGTAATTATTTCTAATATATTCTTTTGTTTGGACTGTTACTGTAAATTGAAATAAAAATACATCGTAGCTCGTCTATATATCACGTTTTGAGTAATTGAAAAGCACTGATGTATAGAGATTATCACGAATCAATCGTTATCGTTCTTCGTTTCGAGATTTATGCGTATACTCCCACATTTTCTACCCCATTTCAGATCGAAAGTACCATAGAGTATAGAAGTACATTGGTAACCTAAATAGATACTCTATCTTTGGCAAGCATCATCGTATGAGATGTGCGAATTCGCAATCGTTAATAACGATCAGACACAAGATTATTTTGATTGACGCGTTGTATTATAATTCGCCATCGTTCTCTATAAAAACGAATAAATGTCTACATTTTGAAAAACTTTTGACAGTATTAAATCATGATTGATATTCTCCGATGATCGTAAACATTCACGTATACGTATATAAAATGATAAAAACATTGAAACGAAAACATTTCTAAACGAACTAACAAACGTTTTTCTCGTTTCTATCTTCGATCAAATTATTTCGTACAACGCAATATCTTATTGCTGATATTTCAATCGACAAATTTTTGGCAGGCGTAACCTCGAAAAAGCTAACGAACGTGTAACGAGCTTCCACACGCTTTTTACGAGATCGCGTGTACATAATTTCGTACAAAAGTAAGGAACATTGAGAGGAACTGAAGAGAAAGAGAAAAGTAGAAGACAGAAGTCGATGGAAGATTTTCAGGGTCACCGGAACGTATGAAAAGCATTTTTCTGCTCACCTTAGCAAAGCTAAACAGGCTGAGAAGAGAGTGCGCAATGGGACACGCAATTCCGTGCCAACTATTTCCGGCTAACATCAAGGCCTCCTCCTACTCTTCCTCCCTCTCTTCATTTACCTTCAACCAACTTTACCACCCACCTCCAATTCTCTATCTCTCATTCTTTCTCTCTCTCTTTCTCTCTTAAAATCTCAACGTTCATTGCCAAGGACTTCACTTCGCTTCTTCTTACATAATCGAATGATAAATAAAAACAAACAGGAACGCTGAGAACTCAACGCTTTATATATGTATATGTATGTATGTATATATGTGTATATATATATATATATATATATATATATATATATATATATAAATATATAACGAGACTAATAGTGATTTACATGATAAGATATTGGGAATAAGAGATGCAATTGTAGGAGATTGCATTCGAACATACCATAAGTATTGATAATTATTCATTAATAATAAAAAGAAATACAGAGAATAGTTGTATTTATTGTTAAAGAAATACCGAGCCTTTACTTTTATTTTGATTACGCAAAATTAATATAAGCAATACGCCTTAATATATGCAACCCGTCGTGAACTGAGTTATATCAGCTGTTTACAATTACTCATTGTTCCTTTTAATCAAACTAGCTTCTTCTCTCTTTCTCTCTCTCTCTCTCTCTCTCTCTCACTCTCTCTTTCAGCAATGATACGATAAAAATATAGCATTAACGAAACGATAAAAACGAATAAGATAATAATTTAATAGACGACCATCGTAATAAATGACTTTTTTATGAAGAAACGTATCAAGTTAGCCTGTTAACCCCATCGGAAATAGAAACACATACTTATACAAGAAACGTGTGTGTTCGTCTAACGCGTTCGGATTGGTTAGTACGAACGATCGGAATTCTGCCTATAAAGCTGCCAAGTTTGCTTTACATCAATCAGACATCGATAATACGATTCGATAATTTTTTTTTTCTATACGCGTTTGTCTGCTTAGAATATAATAAAAAAAAAAAAATCTTTCAATTATTATTATATAATACGATAAAATTATAATCATCTTAATCACAATATAGTCATTATAAATATTAATGAACTGAGAATAGGAAGAAAAATAAAAATGAGACTTCATTACAAAAAAGAACGATCGAGACGTACACGTGCAACATATAAATATATATGTATATATATATTGAAAGTAAAATTTACATAGAAACGGAAACTGTTCTTCCTACGCGTCTTTCTTATAAACATCAACAAAGTCTAATCCAAACGTATCGCGGCTATTGGACAGTGCTTTCACGGATTCTAAAAAGTCGTTTGAAAAGGAATTCCATAATAAACTCGAATCGAAGAACGTGAATGAATCGATTAACTTGGATATAACATTTAAATTTAATTAAACTTCCTGTCAATACGTGGACGATGACTTCTTAATATAACACGAGCGAAATTGACTTTAAATAATTAAAATCACTCTCGCGGAGAAGGACTCGAACGGATTAAATGCCAATAAATACCTGAGTTCAATTCTACTCCTGATACAATATTTGAGACGATGTAACACTCGTTAACAACAAAACGAACACTTCATTTAGACGAAAACGCGAAGACGCGTGCGATGCAGTAACTTAGCCGAGTACGACTGCCAGGTGACTGCCGTTGAAGTAATACATGACATGAGCGTGTATAAGAGACTTCGAAAGAGGCGTAGTTTAGTATAGATAATGCTTTCGAAAATAGGATCGTGAGTCAAAAGTCTACCACACGTAAATGAGGTTTCTAGATGACGAGTGTGTCGACCGCAAACTAAACTATATCGTATTTGTACGATAGATAAAATAAAGAAAATCGTTATTTTGAACTCTGTACATCTTACATATGTAACATAGTCCTTAAAAACGAACTTTGAACGATGATTCCTATCCACGTAATCTTACCTTGTTATTATTATTATTAAATAAATATTTATATACTATGATTTGTCCTCGTGTCATCGTTTCTAATTAATCAAATTTAATAACAAGCTAAGATGAATTTCTGTTAATATGCTTGGTCCATTCAACGAGTAGTAAATGAATTAATCTTAAGTGATATCAATGAAAAAACACAAAAAGGTCTATTCGCAACTTATAACGAAGTCTTTCGCAGTATATCTCGTACGATATATCGATGAACTTTCGCGCGAAAAGCACCCCGCTATGCTACACGACGTACAACGAATTATCTCGTCGTGCATCTTCCTGGCGTAATAGAGACCCCTACATTGTGCCTATCTGACATATATATATATATATAAGTGGAGCAGCATTATTGATACAATCATTCCTTTTTAATAATTTCCAATTCTCTCTCTCTCTCTCTCTCTCTCTCTCTCTCTATATATATATATATATATATATATATATATATATATATATATATCTGAAATATTTGAAATGTCTTGATAATCTTCGAAAAATAAGATAAAGAATCAAACATATGTATGAGAACTATCAAGTAATTTAATCTTAATCTTGAGTTAAGCCTTGAACGACTTTGTCATTATTTACTAAGAATATTTCAAGTATTTAGAAGAATATTTATGAAAGACTTACTAAAGAAGACAAATGTATGCGTACTATGAAAAATATCCAATTATTTTAATTTCGCATGAATAAACACGTGAACTCGTGACTCGCGTGAATGATCGATCACTAGACAAATAAAAGAAAGAGAACGTTATTGTCACTCCTTAGAAAGCTTACGTCAACGTTAAATAAAATGATTCGCGAATACTTAGTGTTAATTAACAAGTTGTTTGAACGAATTAACGATCTCACGAAAAACTGCTACGATACGGAATTTAAAGGGTCCTCTTTAAAAGTGATTTTAACGTATCACTCACCGATCTACCAACACTGGAACTAACTGACGTTACTTTGGTGATAACTGAGAAGGAATTGAGACTGTCATAGCTCCGCGAATTGTCGCGAAGTCCATACGTTCACCCTACTTTTCAAGAATTCCAAGCAAACTTTAGACTCAGCCATAAAGATCGCTCGATATCGTTTCCCTCTTTTTCTACTTTACTCGAGAATCGCTCAAACGCTTCGCTTTGTTAGAATGTTGTTTTGTTATACTACTTAACGAGAATACTTGCGTGACGATATAATGGGTTCATATACATCGCTTATAATCTTTGATAAGAACCACAATGTATCTAACAATAACTAAGACCAATTAATTCTACGTCATACGAGTTCAACGTACATGGTACATATACATATACATACATACATACATATATATATATATATATATATATATACACATGTATATATATACACATGTATACGTTATTCGTTATTCGCAATCGTACATGTACGTTAAATGCTAAAACAGAGTCGAAATTTCGAGGACCGTTGAAAAATTGGAACGACCCAAGTCATTCACACACGTATCGTATTTTCTCATTAATTACTGGGAGTGCTTAAAAGCTTTCTCTCTCTCTCTCACTCACTCACTCTCTCTCTCTTTCTATCTATCTATCTCTCTCTCTCTTTTTAGCCAAATGTACTCTTTCTAGAGAGTAATTTCGCGAATTGTTGTGCCTTCAATCCAATGATGATCCCTCGAATCCTTTTGCGTTATCTTATATCGGACACGCGTGATTTGACCCTAATATGATGAAAGAACGGTCGCGTGTATCGATTTGACGATGCCGGACGCTTTACATCGTCATGGAGACATAGGAAAACAAATCGAATTCATTGTTAAAACTGTTTGATCTGCAGTAAGGAACGCGAGTTCATTCTATCGAGTACAGGGGAAAAAAAAAATAAACGTATTCGTGTTGTGCGAGTTCGTTTAACGATCTTAAAAGAAAGATTGAGGATCTAAGAGAGATCCATAGTTTAGAAAGTCAACTGATAGTTTGGAATAATTAATTATTAATTATTCCGAATTCAATCGTAAATTTATTGATCAGGTCTTCGTGACTACTTGTCGTAAACAGGTTCTTCTATACAGAAGATATACCATCTAATACATTTGAGATTTTAAAGCGAACGAGTAAACAGGATGCCGTGTTTGTCGATCGTAGCACTCTTGCGTGGTGAAGGTGTGCGTACGACAAATATATCGTGCTGACACGTGCGTTCTCTAAACCTGTATGAATATCATATATTTTTAAATGTACGCATTTTAAATATATTCATAAAAATTCTGCCAAAACATCTTGTTATTACATTAACGCAAAGTGTACGAAATGAAATAAATGTATATATGTTATGCGTGAAAAATTAATTACGTACAATCTTATTTTCGACGAAAATATCTTAATCGTTTCTATAATAATTCAATACGTTATCATTAATTAAAATATTATATATTCTCCAGAAATTTCTTTGCTCGAAAAATAAATGTGTTCGAGAATAGGAACATGTTTGTATGTCTTATTTCATACCTCTTGATAAAATTAATTTCTTTGCTCGTTTAACCTTCCTACCCATTTTCAAGTAAAGATATTTCGATGATAAGGTCGATCTCGTTATCGTAAAATCCACTGGTCAATACAATATGCTCATACGGTTGATTACGGACATATGTACAGGAAACGAAATGATCGTCGCAGCTATCATTACCGACGAACCGTATTGTTAAGCCTACACCGTGCTAAACGAGTATAATCTATGGGACGCGCAAGTGTGCATGGAAAAAATTTGGTTAAATGAACGACGATTCTTAATAATAACAATAAAAATATCTACCGAAGGGGATAAAGGGGATAAATATAAAAGAACATATCGTGCTAGCCTGTTAAACATTCATAAGATTCGATATTTCTATTTTTGCAATGTAGGTCGGTGCCGTTGTCTTTGTGTCGTTTCATCAGATTATTTTACAAACAACACTTGGAAATTGTCAAAGTAAATCGTTAACGTTCTACAAACGAAGAATCGAAATTCTTCTTAACGGTGAAGAGTCTATCGACGAGGACTCGCTTGTATTTGCATAACATAAAGACAAGTGATCGTTATATTCACGAAAACGGTAATTATCATCATTTAAAGCTAAAAGTCTTATATCACGCGTTTTGTTACGTCGTAATACGGAAAAAACGAATATCTATATCAGATGATAAGGAAATTATGCATAATTTAAACAGTTAATTATAAGTTGTTAAATCGTTAAACGATAAGTTATTTTGATATTATACCGCAAAAACAAGGATGATTATACTAAGATAATTATCTAAGTGATTGATAAGGAACACGTTAATTGACTTCATCAAAACATAAAGATTTTAAAAGAGATAAGTTGGATCTAAGTGGGTTTATCTTCTTACAGATAGATTAAAAATTCTTTAAAGGGAGACAAACAAAGTCATTGCCAAGTATCTGATCTAGCATTATCTGAGAATCCGAAAAAAATAATACCAAAAAAAAAAAAAGAAAGAAAAAAGCTGCGGACATCCGACGGTAATGCAATACTATCGAATGATCATACGCAACCGATCATTTCTCCATCTAACTATTATCTAACTCGATACCTCGTATGTGTATGTGTAAGATAAAGATTATTATACGTTGTCTATCTAAGAGCGATACCTTAGTGCTAATAAAAATTCATCGTAATTTGTCCTCGATTTTATCTGCACTTGTTTTTCTCAATCTAAAACCTGAGACAGAATTTCGATCGATGATCCTTCAACTTTCATCGTATAATAAATAAAAAAAAAAAAAAAAGAGAGAAAGAGAGAGAGAGAGAGAGAGAGAGAGAGAGAAAATTACCAATTTTATCGTTCGAAATTTATAAATATTATCTACGAGTATAATAATGAATAAGAAAGAAAGAAAATATATATATATATATATCGCACTTCTCAATGTAATAAATTAATATAAAATAATGAAAATAAAAAGTATGTAAAGTCAACTCACTTAGAAATAAATCCACGCGCTCAAAAAGGACCGTCTTGGAACGACTTCTTATAACGTTTGATCGATGCCACTCTATGTCTTTTACGTTCTTCCTTTTACTATCCAATGGATAGTTCTTCTTGACGAAACTAGCCAACTTGTGCCTGATAACACGATCTGCGATACTGCCGTATGAGCGCGCCCGCGATAACTTATGTAGGGGAGCGTTTCAGCGCAAGCGTCGCTTACCCCGCGCTCTTCTTCGGCTAGCCTAGCTTCCCCACCTCCGTGATGAAAACGATTATCCGGCATGATCGCTCGGTACGACGGATCGTTACCAGCCGGAAAATTCTTTTCTCTCTTTGAAACACGAACGCGGATCACAAAACGAGAGAGAATTTCTTAACGTCAATCAACTTGGATACCATTTTTCTTTCTTTCTTTCTTTTTTTTTTTATTGTTCTTCTTCCTCTTCCTCTTAACACGTTGATATCGACGTATTTGTTATTGTCACAGAACAAAAAAATCGACTCGATTTCGTCGTAAATTCGTTTAACATTTGAAAAAACAAAGTCTAACATTCGTGGTATAATAAACAACATTAGAATTTCACGTTCGTAACGTTGAAATAAAATATAATAATACGTCTAATTGCTTCGAATCGTCGTTTGTTGATCTTCACGTGAAATAACCTGAATTATTATATTTTTTTTTTTTTTTTTCTATGTAACATCGAACAAACTCGTGGTCTTATGTAACTCGACTTCTTTGTAATATATCATTTCAAAAGATTTTGTAAGCCCGAAACCCATACAGATTCGAACGAGTGGTAAATAATTTTACGATGCAAATATGGCAGGACCATGAACTTGCGATTAATGAAGTTTCGGATAAGCGTCACTTCTAATGGCGCTTTTAGCTTATTTTCGCAAAACATATTATTATAAATTTGTTGTATTCACATTCTAAATAAACACATAAACATACGCTCTTATAGTTCTTCAAATATAAATGATCAAATTTCAACGAAATAAAGTAGTTAGTTACGCATGGAATAAAAAATCGATCGATCGATACTTCATACAATGCTTATTTTTGATTGGCTAGTTTCATAATGTTTTTTATCCAACTTTTTCTTTTTTATCGAATGTAATAATTAACAAAAAATATCGATTGTTTTTCTTTTAATATATAATAAAATTGTAATTAATTCATATTCTTAATAATACTATTTTCTCTTATAATGAATTATATCGCTGTTAATAAAACATTTTTGATCGAAAGCTCTTTGATTGGTTCTCCGTTTTTGCGGGAATCCGTTAAACTTTGAAGATGACAGAAATACGATAAATCACGTACAATAAGTCGTAAAGTTTGATATTATGATTGACGTAATGTCACGTCGAAAGAGAAAAGAAAGTAACAATAATTAGTTAACCTTGATAGCAATGGAATCTGAAAAATATATAAGTTCGATCGTTGGAGAATGCATCCAAGTGAAATATTATAAGTCATCATACTGATACGATCACTGAAGGTTATAGTCAGTGTAATCGTCGCGGCAATTTTGAATTCCTACCAATTAACGGATAAGCTGTATTTATAGAAGGTAAAAGTAATAATGTAAAATATGAACATATTATTCAATCTGTAACGATATTCATAAATTTCTTAAATGAAATGTTCCGTCATTGATCCGTCTGAAATAATATTATTTAATGCGAATAATATTTTTCAACGAACACATTCAGCTATTTGAATTATGTCGAAGATCAATTATTTACCGAATAATGATCGATGTCGTGATAAGTTTCTTTCGATATTACCAGTAATCAATACTACGCTTGAAGGTCATTCGGCTTTGCAAATAAGATCACGATCGTACGAATTTTTTAAAATAAATATGTAATTTTTTTCAATGAACGTAAAGAGAACAGATAATTATTATTTAATTTATATTATTATTTTCTCATTAGAGAAATGTTAAACAAGTTAAACGGATTCTCAATGAGAGAAATTACATACTATAAAATATGATCTTTAGCCAAGGAGAACTTCTATCGATCTTCACGGTAATCAACGTACCGGTACTTCTACGTAAACTGATGCAACTAACGAAATTTTTTTTTTCAGCATGATCATATACAACAAACAAGATAAAATACCGTTCGATCACCCACGAAAAAAAAAAAACTAAACATAATTATATTTGCGTAACATTGCTTCTGAAGGAAAAACATTTCTATGTTTTGTGCTACATATACAGGTAAACAATAACAAGTTAAATATATAAAATAATATTCTGTATTTCCTAATTTAATCATTGATGATTAAACCTCTATTCGAACTCTTTCACAATAGGATGACATATATAGATGCAGGATTTTACATTCACATTCGATTTATACCAACTAAAACTATGGTTAAGAAGACGAATGTGTTTTGAGTGATGTTACTCAGGATTCTATCGGTCTCTCGTAAGAAACAAAGGGAAAAGAATAAAACTAGATTATGCACTGACGTAGGCACTTCGCTTTCTTCGATACTGTGATCTACATGAACAGGCATCAACGAGTCAAGATAGAGTTCCACGAAATGTTACATAGTCAGGAACTTCAACCATATGCCAATATGAGTTATCGATAATCGACAAAAAAATTCTATTGGTTCGATGATTTTTCATGCTTCACGATGCGTATATATTTTCATTTAGATCGTTACTCGTTAATGATCCCTAGTCTTTAATCGCTAATAGAAGTAACCTTCTCCGATTTACAACGTTCAATTAAATCTGTGTAATATTTGACCTTGATTTGCTATGTCAGAAAACTTTTATTATATAAATTCGTGATGCATTACGTGAAAGTCTTATTTCTATGTATACGTGAACAAAACGTCCGTTAAAACTACATGAATAATTTGTAAAACATTTCTTTTTAAAATTGTAATCTAAGGCACGACCCTGATGAAACATTCTTATCTTATCTAAAAGTTACTTTTTTTTTCTCCATAAGAAATTAAAATTACGAAGCGTACGACGAAAAGCTTGTTTATACATCGTCGTACAGAGAACGATAATTAAAAAGTACCGAATGAAAGCTAACTCGTTGAGAAAACTTGACGCACTTCCTCCTTTTAATTCAACTGTTATGAATAAATGGTGTTCGTTTCACACGGTCGCTGCGTCAGAGGCTTCGTATTTCCTTCTTTCGTGGAATGAAAAACATAAAGCATTGATGTTAATTTGTTAATTCCTTAATAAGTGCTAGGGAGAGAGAAATGAAACCATTTTCAAAGAATTTCTAGAAAACTGAAATAAATGAAGCGTGGACCATCATTAACTTCATCATAATCGAGGAACAAAATCGTCGCTCATCAGATTATTTCAACTATCGCGTGTCTCGAAATTGATCGAGTTTAGATATCGTGACCAATTTATGGAAACTAAACGCCAGGGTCGACCAAATGAAAAACTGGAACTTGCGCAACGGCTGATCATTAATGACCCTTTACAATGGTCTTTACAAGGTCACAAAAGAAACTTGCGTTCAACATATCATACACGCGAGGCTTAGGTGTACGAACTGATGACTATGTAAAATTTAAACAGCGTCCTAATTATTATAGTTTATTGATGCATGACTGAATGAAAAATATTTTCCCCCTGGATCAATAAAAAATACCTCTTGAATTTATATGACCTTCTCATCGAAGCGTTGCCAAAATGATGATTCCGTGCTCGGCGTAATCACTGAAAATATATTCATGTAAATATTTTAATGATTTAATATAAAAATGAATATCATGATAATAATAGTCATATCAATGTTACGTCATTCTAGATTGTTATAAACGTACCACTCTTTATTATTGCATTATGTCAATCATATTCAGTCTCCCCCATGTGAGCAAATAGACTTTCATACGCGCGCTTACATAATGATTAGAACAAAGTTTCGTGTAGGGTTCCCAAGTGGGGAAGCCACTGAGTAGCGGATTTCCTCCAAGCATGGGGCGATACTGATAATCGACAACGTGCAATACGCGTACATTGATGAGCATATGACCTTAGAAGGCTATATATTCAATGGTGAAAAACAAGTGTTACTCTTACATACATAATATCAATATCTACAAAAACGAATTTGGCAAATTTGTCCAATGCGAATAAAAGCATAATGGTATATTTTAATGCTTATTTTAAGTAAGTACGTAAATACATTATAATTATTGCATTTAGACACCTCCACATTTTTTGGATGTCTGCATTACGGTATAATCCTTCATCGATTGCTTATTTCATAGAAGCATTCTCTTTAAATACATTTAAATATGCTTGTACAATATACAATAATGCGAAAATGTTTCTATTGTGCATGTAAATGCATTTTGTATATTGCTATTGTTTCCTAAATTATTATAAATAATTATCATTAAGATAACAGAAACTAAATTTCTTTTTATACGTTGGAAAATATGTTGTAATATAAACTACAGTTTAATTTAATAGACGATGTATACAAAGGAGATATTTGTGCTATAATTCCTAAAAAAAAAAAAAAAAAAATACAAAACGTATAAGTAACTTTACGAGGTATTTAAATGTACAAGGTATTATACAATCATTGTCACAATCTGATACAGCCAACTCTTTAACCAAAGTAATAGGAAAGAATTTTTACATATTTCTATCGATTTCTTGATTTAATTTTAGATTTTATCAAAGTGTTTAATACTTTACTTCGATTAATTCTTTCAATTAATTCTAATAAGTTTATTATTGTATTACGATGTACTACTGATTGTATGCTACTTTAATTATACACTTGTAGACGAGTTCATATGATTTAAAAATTGCATAGACAAAAATGACTGATCTTTGAATATTACTTAATTGCAAAGAGATTGTCCTGAATAAATCTTCATGAAAACATATTTAATTCGTCTAAATACCATAAATTTAATACACTTGACAATTGTAATATGAGAGAGAGATAAGATTTTTTGTAATATCTTTTGTATTAAATTTATAAAATAGATAAAAAATCTATTAGAGAACTTTTTATCTTTTTCACAGTATCAGAAACTTTAATAATCTAAGTTGTCAACAAATACTTTATACTACTTTATACTATCTTATTTTTCCACTTTCATTTTACTATACAAATAAGAAAATAAAATTAATTAAGGATCAGTGCATACTACTGACTGTGTGTAGATACATGTCACAAATAAAACTGAATTGTTCAGTTTTGAGTATATCTGATTTTATTTTAAAGAACATTCAACTTATTATTAATATATAAAAAAAAAAAAAGAACAGAAAAATTTTATAAATACAAAGATCAAGGAATAATTTATCACTATTACGTGAACCATTAAATGGTATCGGCACCATTAAAATGTGATGCAATTCTCACTTTTTTTAAGTTATATTGTTGGAAAAATGTAGACTAATGTTCAATAAATCGCGTATATTTCTTCTATTCAAATGTCTTAAATTGCAATGTGTTTAAAAATAAGCATATATTAATACAAAAGTCAGTAGTAAAGCCTATACAATAGAGTTGGCTGATTTTAAATACTACATATTAGTATAATCTTTTTCTCCTAAAAACAACTGTAAAATATTTTCTTGATCAATAGATACCATTATTTATTTTTTTTGAAATATGTACCTTAATGAAATGAATCAATCATTAAAAAGTTTTAAGCATGTTGAATAAAATTTATCAATTTAAACTGATTAATAAGAAAAAAAAAAAAAAAAATAACTCTTATGTACCAATAACTGTATGAAAAATAATGACCTGTTATGATATTTGGAAATCTTATCTTTTCAAGACACCTCGAAAAATTATTTATTATAATTGAGAAAATATAAATATATCATATAACATGATATAAATAACTATTTTGAAAAGAATAAATCAGATATTCAATTAGTGGAAGACTGATCAATATATAATTTTATCAGATTAAATTAAAGAAAAGGAAAATGAAGGATCTATTATTCTGTCAATATCTGCATAATAATCTGTTACTCAGAGAGAAACATATTTCAAGATTTCATATGAAAATTAAGAAAATCTAGCTTAACCATCTTTTGACTAATGAAATTAATATGAAACTTTTATGCAAAGTACATTGCATCGTATTCTGGAGTAAGCTGCTTTATGCAGTCCGCTGGATAATATGAATACCGCTATCTGTATGGACAGGAGAAGATAATTCTCCAACTTTCAAAGCAAACGCTGCTTGCTCGAAGGGTTTCTGCATAGTACCTCTACTAAATGGTCCCAAATCCCCTCCCCGTTTAGCTGAACTGCAATCACTGTATTTTGAAGCAAGTTCAGCAAATGTAGCTTTTCCAGACGCAATTTGTTCTCTGTAAGCTAGGTGTACAAAAAATGTATAAATAAGTATGATATATTCTTAATTTATAAATAAATATATACCTAGTATTAGATATTCCTTGATATTAACATTAAACTCACACTTTATTAAATCTAGAGCTTCTTCTTTTGACCTTGTTATATTTTCTTCTCGCCAAGAAGAAGGTCGTCTAGATCCTGAATGTTTTACCAGAAGATGTGAACACTGGACTTCCTCTGAACCATCCCCATTACCATTACCAGAAGGATCTGCTGGTTTGTCTGGTCTATCCCATTGACTTTGTTTAGTATAAATATTTAAATAATAATGTTGACCTGTACAAAGAATGCTATTTTTATATTGCAAGTCATTTTTACCTATTATTTATTCAATATTGAAGAGTAAGCAATGTAAATTCCTTCGATCAGTCATTCATTTGAAAGCTATGAAATAAAAAGATCATGACAGCAACAGTTATAGTTAAAATAATAAATGAAATATTAAAAATATTCTATAAATATTATGTTTTAATAAGTATTATGCACAATTATATTCTTTTGTATTTTACATTCATCATCAAACGATAATGCTGCAGTTATTAGCATATCAAACGTTGCAATTTTTCGAGTTACAAAACTTGATAGAATAACTGAAGTATTTCTACAATTATTTAAATATAAATATGTGTACAAAGAAATATATAGTATTTATTGCAATACATAAAAAATAATGCGATATTTAATTGATCGTCTAAGAAATATTGGAAAAATGCCGGCCGCCCATCTGATGCAACTTGAAATAGTAGCGTATCGAACTAATATTAAACTTTCGAAAAACTAAACGTATTATAATATCAAAAAGAAAGATAATTTAGCTATACAAACAAACCATCAAATTAAAATTTAATATACCAGTAGATCTACTGAGCCGTTTTTCCCAACCCGCTGGAAGTTCCTCGTCCGCCATGGTTATTGAAATTTGGTTGACTTGCGAGATTATTTCTTCCCTATACGACTTCACGTCAAACATAAACGCGTTCCTAAAGTATACATAGGCATTCTACCAACTTATAAACATTACAATTTAACCTAAACAAAAGGTATCGTAATATCCAATAAGAAATCGGAACATACTTATTCATTGGTTTTTATTTAATCCAATCAGAACGTTGATTTTCATTCGAACATCACGTGATCGCAAGAAAGGGTTCTTTAATAATAAAATTCAAACTTAGCCGCCAATATCTCACAAACCTGTTCTCTCTTTTTGATATAATTTATCTGTCTTCAGAAAAATATAGTCTTCGTAAGATTATTCCTTGCTTTTGTTAGATGTACTACTGTTTTTACAATATACAAAAATTTCAGTCTCACATTAATTTGATTGTTTGGTTACACGTGAGAGGAACATAATCTAATAAGCTTATACAGAGAGTATAATTCCCTATTGTACTTGTAGTTCATATTTTTTCCATAAATGTCGCTGGAGTTACACACGCTATAAAGAAAACATATTGAACAACTTTAAATATTTTATTTCATTGATCAGTTGTCATGGCAGCTAAATACAAACGTTTAATGTTAGTCTTAAGAGAGTACTCTAGTATTATAATTAAAATACTTTTTACAAGAATTAAAACTAGTTAAGAAATAGATAAATTAAAACGGTGATACATATAATGAACACCAATATAGATGACATTTTAAAAGATTTAGGATGGGATGATGGATTTCGAATACCAGTGGCTAATGAAGAAAACAAGCGTCTTGAAGAAGAAGTAAGAAGTTTTTCTCTTTTTTATTGTGTTTTATTATATTTATAAAATATATTGTATTTTATTTAATTATTGTTCTATTTTATACTAGATTGAAAAGAAAACAAAATACAAGATGTCTTTACATAAAAACTTGGAATCTATGGAAGAACACTTAAAGATGATAAAAAAGCATGCTGTTAACATAAAAATTCAACAGGATTTAAATCAAAACCTTCTCACAGCACATTCAGCACAACTAGAGAAAGAAGATCATTTATATAGGTTAAGCAATAGCACAGAATCAAATCTACGTCATGAAATGCAAGATTTTAATAAAACATGGAATGACATAAATGAAAGAGTATCAAACATAGAGAAAGATTTAGCTAAAATGACAAAGAAAATAGAAAGTTCTAAAAAAGCAGTCAAGTTTGATGAGAACGATCTTCTAAGGTGGGAGGAAGTATTATACAAAAAGGAAGAAGATAATGAACTAATAGAAGAGTACATGAAACAAGATACAAAAAAATATAAGGTAACCGATAAAAAATATTATGCCAATAAAATTGAATATTAAATAATGTTACTAATATTGTGTAAGAATTGTGTTATTTACATTGCAGGAATTAGAACAAAAACGTCAGAAGCTAAGTATAGAAGCCGAATCTTATCGACAAACAATAGTGAAAGTAGTTAATGAAGCACAAGAAATGGAAATAGCTTTAGATAGAACTGTTAAACTTTATGATGAAGCATTAAAAGAACAACGACAAATGATAAACCAATGGACACAAAGTGTGACTGTGTTAAGACAAAGAGATGATAATATACAAGCTAGTTTAAGGGTATAATAAAACTTAATTTGGCTAAATATATATATATATATATATATATATATATATATATATATATATATATATATAAACAGAATTTGGCTTGATATAAAAATTAAATTTCCAATAATTTTATGCACAGGAAATAGAATCACTTCGTGAAATCGGAAAAGATAAAATGGATCTTCTACATGAAACAGAACAATTTTTAAATGACCAAATTTTAAACAACAAGCAACTGGAAGAATTGATTAAGGAGTCTGAAAAAAAACTTCTTATTATAAAAAACGAGAATCGTAAGATTATAGATACGATTGGTACATATGAATTTGAGGTAAGACAAAAGATAGAGATTACAAAGTAAAATATAAATACAATTATATATTTTACATATATATTATTGATATTAGCATCGCACTCAGAAGAAAGATGTAGAAAATTTGAGCCGCCGTATGCAACAAATAAGAGCAGATATAAAACGTAAAAAGAATGAAATTGATAATAAAACTATAAAAATGGAAGATTGGAAAAACCGTATTAAAGATTTAATTATGACCTTAAAAGAAATTGATGACCAAAAATTAAATGTAGAAGATAGAACAAAACAATTAGAAGAAATGATTGAGGTTTGTAATAATTATATAAGAAATATAAAATTTAAGTAATATTGTATTTTTATATTTCTCGAAGGAAGAAGAAAAACGTAAATCTATTATTATCAAAGAGGCAAATAATCTGCAAACAGCAATTTTACGTACTGCCAATCAAATTTCTGAATTAAATAATGAAAGAAAAATTCTGGAAACGCAAAATCGAAACGAAAGAAAAAAATTTGAATTATTAGAAATTAGCTATGACAAAGAGAAAAAACTATTGGAAGAGAGAAAAGAATCATTATATCATGTTGAATTTACACTACATAAATGTAAAATGAAATTAGATCGTGTTAAAGGTCATGCACAAGATCAAACAGAATTTAACAAAAAACAAAAAATGATTGAAGATTTGGAAACTGTATTATCAGAGAAAATGAAAATAGCTAAACTGTTAAAGACACAAATTACAAATTTAGAAGTAAGTAGATATTTATATATAGATAATATATAATTTATATACAATTTATATATGATATAAATTTGTTTCATTTCTGATTTAAAAATTAATCTTCTTGACAAATCAGTATGACAGGAAAAAAATTACTAATAGCATAGCAAATGACAGTGGAGAATTAGAGCATCTAAAAAATAAAAGACAAGATTTTCTATTACTTATGGATGGTGGTGAAAAAGCATTAAAAGTAGCACAGAGTCATAATGAAGAAAAACAAGTTGAAGAAAATATATTACGTCTCAAAGTTTCACAAATAGAACAAATGATGTCAAATGTTGGAGATAAGGTCTATAATTTACAAAAATATAGACTTACACTAGATGCTGTGAGTATGGGAATTGAAAATTAATTTCCTAACATAATGTTTAAATGTGCATAAAATAAATAGACATTTTATTTCTATATAATACATATAAAGATTATTATTTCTTACGATTTTATGAACAGGCATTAAGAGAACGTGAAGAGGAAATTGCAATACAGAAAGAAGCTCTTGTAATTCAGAAAAGAGTTGTGTCGGGTGAGTGTTCACAATTACGTAATGCTATTTCCGAAAGAAATAATCGAATAAAGCAATTACAAGCACGATACGACAATGGTGTTGCTGTATTTGGCAGTAGTACTGATGGAACACCCATTACTACAACTTATCTTAAAATTCAAAATGCCCAAGAAAGATACCTTTTACAAGAGCAAGGTGATAAGCTTGATGAGACTATAAGAAAGACGGAGTATGAAATAGAAAGTATGGAGAACACATTAAGGATAGTTAATGCTTGCAATGATAAATTCAAAAGTAATTTGAGTACAGTCGATGAAACTGGGCCAGATCAAGAAGAACAAAAAAAACTTAATGAACAATTATACAAAGAACGAGAAAATCTAAAAAAAAGAAAAATGCATGTACAACATTTAACGGAAGATTATCAGGTATCTATTCACAATGAGTTACATAAAAAAATCAAAACATTATTGTAATAAAAGTATATTATATAGAAGATGCAAGATAATTATACTTTATTACTTAATGATATACAAAGAGCCAAAGAAGAGAAAGATAACAAGGAACAATATCTCTCTAATCTTAATAAACAAATAGCTGAACAAGATGAGAAATTATCCAGAGCTGAAAAGAGTCTTCGAAAAGTACATATAGATATACAAAACAAGTGCACTTGTGCTGAAGATAGTTTGATACTTCTACAGGAAGTATATACATTTATATATGAAATATTAAAAAACTTTTTAAAAATTGCTAATGCTCTTGTTTCTAACAGAAAAAATATTTTTTAGAAAGACGTAAACTTACGCGAAATCCAAGAACAAAACGCATTGGCTCTTGAAGATATTGCAGAATTTACAATTCGCCATGTGGAAGTAGAACCTTACATAAAAAAACTCTTAGCAGCCAAGAATATAGAATTACCTTGTATTTCTAGATTAATAGATCAATCACCCGCTATAACTCGTTGTGGAAGTACTACAGAATCAACTGAATGTATAGTTAAAAGTACTAGTCGTACTAGTATATTTCCTTCTTCAAGGGAAAGTGTGAATAGTGTTATTACATTGGAACCTTGTTTTGATAACAGTAAGTACCGCTATTCTTTATGTAAAAATCTATGAGAGTTCGTATTTATATTTTTATCATTTTAGTAAGAAATGTTGATCATCCATCGCAAAGAGATAACTTAGCAAGTAAATATCCAAAATGTGGTAAAACATCAGCAAAATCTATTGGAGCAACAAATAAGAAATAAATGATACTATCTAATTCCATACTCATAATAATTTATATATCTGTACAAAACATTTCTATAAAATATTTTTTCTATGTTGCATGCCATATTAATAATTTTTTTTTATTAATAAAATGCGGAAGGTGGTAAGAGTTTTACATTATTTGGTAATGAAAACATTGATTTATCATTATACAAAGAAACAGAGTATAAATTATTGTTCATGCTATACATAAATAAACTATCTAATTCATCAGATTTATTTCTAATATAATTAAATGGACTCATAGTATCTATGTATTTAAATTTATTGTCGTTTCTATAGTCTTCAGAAGAGAGAGAAAGAGATGGAACAATTATAGATATATTATCATTATTAAACAATGAATTATTTTCTTCAATGTTTTCAATTGAATGATTTTTTATATTCTCTTTAATATTTCTATATTTTACTTCTGAAAGTGGGAATTCTAATTTATCTTTTGAAAAAACTATTGATAACCATCTATCAAAATATTTACTTAGTATTTCAAAGTCTTCTACAAGTTTTAATGTTGTATACTTTATTCTACTTTCATGATGAAATTGCATAGTGTATAAAGAATGTCTTAAAATTTCTTTTAAACCTTCTTGCAGTAAAAACTTTTTATTTATATTTTTTGCACATTCAATATCTCTTTTTTTATCTATTTTTTGAGCTATATACTTTTTCCAAAACATAAGGTACTTTTTTTGAATTCTCTTATGTACAACAGAAACCATTAACTTTTCCTTTTTACAAATTTTATAATTATCTTCACATTTTAGTTTCCATATCATAATATACTTATTCAAAAGAAAATAAGAAGCACGTTCATCTAATTTCTTTTTTTGTAACAATTTTAACTTATATTGCTGAGAAAATTTTTTCCACAAAAACAGATATTGTTTAGAAATATAATTATTGTAAAATTCAATGGCTAGGAACGTTCTATGTTTTTCTTGCATATGTATATTTAATTTTTTTTTCCATTTTTCTATGTACATATTCTGTATTTTAATAATAATAGTAACTGCTTGAGTACTTAAACTTAACATCTGTGTTTGCTTTCTTTTCTTGTATAGAACATAATCTTGCAATTTATTGAATGCATTAGTAGTAATTTTTTTATGATATTTAGTTAAACAAAGAAACAATTTTCTTTTCATACATTTTTTATGAAATATGTATGATTTCCAATATAAAAAGATCTTTTGTTTCATTTTATTTTCCATAATTTGCTGAATTTTTCTCATAATATGGCATATTCTTGAGAATTGATAGTACCATTGTACCCAAGCATTAAATATTTTAACAACAATTTTAAATTCGTAAAAAGTATTGGTCCTTTTCATTGCTCTTCTATCAACATGAATTTTATGAATGAACTAAAAATAATATTTAATTTATTAACATATATATAATTGTTATATATCTAAGTAATTTATATAAAGATTAAATAATATAATCATAAATACCAAAACAAATTGTTTTAAATATCTTTTCAGTAATTTTCGACAATATTGTTGATCGGCCCTTTCTTTTAGAAATTTATTTTGCATTTTAGCACGATAATATGTTGTCCATGCAAGATAATATTTTTCTAAAATTTTTTTTTTATAATGACAGATTACCTTTTGAAATTGTTCCTTCAAAACTTTTGTAGAATTATGTATAGTTGCCCATTTTATAAAATATTTATGCAATAAATTTGAAGTATATAATTTACAGGCCTGATAAAAGTTATATACACATTTATGACATAATCACAGAAAATATTAATCCTTTATATTACCTTATCAATTAATTGTTTTTTAAATATATTTTTCTCTTTTCTACGTAGAACAAATACTTTCCAAATTGTTATAGATTTTTGAAGATATTTTTTTATACAAAAAGTCATTGATTTTTTTATTAAACTTTTATTCATTCGTATAATTTCTATATATTTTTCCCATAATCTAAAATATCGCTTTCGTGTTATTTTTTTATAATGTTCATTAGATTTAATTATATTTTTAGATAAAATATTAAATACATTCCTTTGAAGTTTAATACGATACATATGATTTACTTCGCATAGAGTTTTTCTTTTACGCAATTTATAAATTACATAAATTTTCCAAGATTCAAAAAATTTTCGTAGAATCAATTTTGTGTTAAACGTTATAAATCGTTGATGGATATAATCACTGTACACGCGCAAATGAATGACTACATATTAAAATAATTTAAAAAGTAAAATATCCTATGTAAACTGCAATTGATAAACATTACATACCTTTGAATAATTTCTCCTATATTAAATTGATTCTTTTGACTAAGATAAGGACAGTATTTCGAATCATTATCATAATTAAAAGGTTTGTATATTAATGGAAGATGTTTAAACCAACTACGTAAAGATCGTAATTTCAAACTACGCACAACATACTTATTTTTCGTGGATTGCATAATAATTCAAATTTCAAAAAAAAAAAAAACACGTAGATAATATTTGCTATTTTGTAGTTTAATATTCTTTTCCTATTATACGTACAAATTGTCAAATTCAAAATTGTATTCACACACAAAATTGAATATGAAGATTGCATAAATTTGAATTTGAGCATTAGTCAAATTCACTAAACTATGCAATTCTAGAGAGAAAAATTTTGGATATATGTTTACAGTAAAATAAGAGAAATGTGTTAATATCTATATTATAAATTATAAATTCGTAATATAAAGTATACAATATTATAGATTTCTTTTCTTAAAATTCCTTTTTTTCATAATTATTCTCCGACGTATTTTTGAACACATTTGTTGAAGAAACTTTTACGAAGTGAAAATCATGAAGCTATTCTGATTGGTTCAACCAATTTCATTCGCGAAAGGTCACCGTTAAAACTATCGAAGTATGAGTGTTTTATTCTAAAGTTACGATACTTACAATATTCCCGATGATTATTTAAAAAAAAAAAAAAAAAAAAAATAGATAATATCGTAAAGTAAGCTCAAAGGTGTAAGTCTATTATAATTTACAGTTAAACGTATTTATGATAAATCGTAAAAGGCGAGACATATACGGTAGTAGCATGTTTTTTATTGTGGCTGTTATTAAACGAATTAAATTTTATTTTTATATACAATATTGTTCATGCTCAGATAAGTTTGATATTTTCGTCTCAATTAATTCTGTATCATATAATCTATTATTGGCATCGTTTAACCAATTAGTGGTGTAATGTGTATGCAATTATTAAATGTAGCAATTATATTTTTTTATATTTACAAATAACCTTATGTTTTAATCAATTTAATGTTTAAATTGTCATTATTCAGCAAGTTAATTATATTAAAGAACCCATTAAAAATACTTACTGCCAGCTAAAAGTAATATTTTCGTTCATCCAATACCTGCTCTCTAAAAGAATTATTTACCCAAGAATATATTATGATTTATATTTGTAAAAATCTGTCATTAATAATTTCAGATACAAGATAATGATATAATAATACTGAATATGTTAGTTTATTAAAACATCATGTCAGATAATAGATTATCATATACTACCTATGGTATTGATAGCAGTGGCAGAATAGTACATATTGATCCTGGTGTTTCAAATACTAACATAAGACGTCTTCCAAGTGTAGATGAAACTTTGAGAAGACTGCGTACAAATCTAAGGTCAGATCGACAGATTAGTGCATCTAATAATGGTGAGATAATAAATATTAAAAAGGAATTATTGATATGAAATAACTAACAAAAAGAAATCTGTTATTATGTGATATAAATACAAATTCCTTATTATTTTTTTTATAGAAATGTCTGACATACAAGCAGCTACATTATCAACTGAAGAAACTAATTTTCAAACTTCTGTAACCAATCCAAGTGATCCTGTACTTTCCATTGATGTAACCGATGGGGCATCATCTCCTAGTCAAGATTCTAGTATTCCAACTTTAACTGCAGAAGATGAGTAAGTACCATTATAACTTATATTATTTAATATTTTTAATTAATAATAAAATTATATTTATAATAGCACACAAAAAGTATATAAAGATTTAAACCTGATTTAATATCTTAAAAATATATGTTGTAGTAAGAGATATTGTTGGGTTTGTTTTGCAACGGATGAAGATGATGCAACTGCATCTTGGGTAAAACCATGTCATTGCCGAGGTACGACAAAGTGGGTTCATCAGGGATGTATACAGCGTTGGGTTGATGAAAAACAAAAAGGTCGTGCTGGTGCACATGTAGCTTGTCCGCAGTGTAATACAGAATACATTATTGTTTATCCAAACATGGGTTAGTATAATATAATTATAAAATATTAGTCAAGTATTCAGTAAATTATATAAATAGCTAATAATTTTAGGGCCATTGGTTGTAATACTTGATACTATTGATGGAATTATTTTTCGAGTATGCCCTTTTATTGCTGCGGGCATAGTAATTGGATCTATATATTGGACAGCTGTAACTTATGGAGCAGTAACAGTTATGCAAGTAGTTGGTCATAAAGATGGTTTAACTATGATGGAACAAGCTGATCCTTTGGTATTATTAGTTGGTTTACCAACTATACCGATTATGTTAGTTTTGGGAAAAATGCTAAGATGGGAAGATCAAGCACTTAACCTTCTTAGACGACATGCTTGCAAAGTTCCTATTCTAAGGCACTTTCTACCTAGTAGGTAAGTGTTCTATAAAATATTTTATTTATTTATAAAATTATGATTACATCAATGAAAGTAAATCTCTAAAAGAAACAAATACAAGTTTGAGATTACATATAACTGTTATAGTCATTCTGATGATGATAGAACACAATCACAAGATGTTCCACCGATGAGTGATCCAGTATCTGCAACTCGTGTACTTTGTGGAGCACTTCTTTTGCCAACTATTGCTAGTATATGTGGAAAAATATTCTTTGAAAGTGTAAATTCAAATTTTCAAAGGACATTGCTTGTATGTATACATATACTTTTTATTTAAATATGTATTGTAAACTGAAATTCTGGTGTGTAGATACTCTTAAAAAATATTAATCTCGATTAAACAAATTTACAGGGTGGTGTGGCATTTATAACTATAAAAGGAGCGTTTAAAATTTATCACAAACAGCAGCAATATGTGAGACAATGCCAGCGTCGTATAATGGATTACACAGATAGTAATGTAGCATTGTATAAAAGAAAGCAAAGTTCAGAAAGTAATCAGACTAGCTAAATCAAAAAATATGAAACAGTAATAAATGAAAAACAGTATAATTTTACAAATTGAAACTATCTTAATATTTGTTTTTCCTTTTCATTTTATAAAACGTCTTTTCTTTTGTATTGCAGTATATTGCAATATTACTCAAAGTCTTAAAAACAAAGATTTATGAAAAATGGCAAATGATGTACATAGAAAATTACATAAATTAATTTTTTAAATTACTATGTTGTAAAATCATATTCACTCTGAACAGATATAGATACTAATTTTTTAAATGCTGCCAAAATAATGAAGGTGCACTTATAATTTTTGCAATAATCTAAAATTATAATAAAATAAATGTATGGAATAATAGACTTTATTTCTTATACTGCACAGATTTAAACATTAAATATAAAGGGATAAAAGTAGCTAAGAAATTGTTTAAATTATTCTTGAAAGTTTTTGTATTGTGTAAATTATAATAGGTAGATATGTGAAATAGTAAAAATTTATATTACATTAATTATTACTTTCTATTATTATTGTTATGCTACATTTTGGTAAATTATCAATAACAGGTATATTTCTTAAGCAAATTTTTATTTAATATAAACATTTGACTGGTGTAGTCTATAAAGAGTAAAGTTCAACCCAGATTCCTATACAATGTTGTAATCATATAACCCTTGCTAATAATATACATTTATTATTATTTTTTAACATACATTTTGTAATATTTCATAATTTAACATTTTCAATAAAAATTTCAAAATCAAGATTTTCAAGGTAAATAAAAGTTTATATTATGTGTTCAGCGATGTTAAATTGTATATAAATGAATTTGAATTTTGCAGAAATTATTTACAAAAATTATATTTTTTAAGGACTACAAATATATACTCGATTATTTAATTTCCTGTAAAAACTAATAATCGATTACTAAATAATTATTAAGTACAATATATCTTCAGAAAATACTGTATTTAATTAATCGTTAAATATAATTTTGTTGATTTAAAAGTATTAAGAAATCATCAATTTAATATAAAAACTAAACTATATAAAACAGAAATTATTATACATACACTTCAATATTTCTGAAGATTTGTCTTATATATATATATATAAATTATTAATTTCTAATTTAAACAGGACATACATATCAGTACAACAAATCACCTTACATTTTGACTTTCATTTGTACAATATATGAAGCAAATATTTGTGATACAAAGATAAATTCTCTACACATTCTATTCTAATAATCAATGATGACTTTGGCTTATTAACAGAATAATAAAAAATATGCACATATCTATCAATTATATTATCTTTTAATATTGCAAAAAATTATATAATAATAAATAAAATAAAAATAATATGACGTCTAATACATAAAACCAATATCAATATTTAGCAATAATTTGTTTCTATATCTATTTTTACTTTTACTTATAGATTATATTTCTTTTGAAGATACATACATTGACATAAATATGTATATATACACAAACACATTTCATTTAAATGCAAATGAATGAAAATCGTTTTGTTTACAATAATGTAAATTGAATAACTTATATTTGTACAAATACCATTTTGTAAGTAAATACTATTAATATGTAGAAAATACATACTTCTGTAAACTAAAAGATGTGATAGAATTATATATATATTATCACATCAAAGATGGCCCTGTATATTTGAGATTATGCGAATAAAAGCCTGGTGGTTTTTCTGTAGCTACCAATTGAACTTCTTCAATAATATCTCCAGAATCTGTGCAAGATTTGGAACTAATTGTTTTAAAAAAAGTACATGGTCCAGAACCTTTTCCAGAATCATCTACACCATAAGGAGGACTAAGTATATCTAAAAATGCAGCTGGTCCTTCTATGCATGAAATCTCATGCAAGTTTTTATCCTGCGGTGTGAGTACACAAGCAGGAGAATTCTTATGGAGCTTCATAGGTTTGTGTCTAAATGCTTTTATCTCTTCATTTATATTTATATGATCACCGTTGGTCTTTAAAGTAAAACTGTTTACTTCAACAGTACCACTGATTACCTATGATATTATTTAAAATATACTTAGTCTCTTATAATAATGCTTAAAGCTTATAATTATTTAAGATAAATATTAAATTTTATTATCTCTTCATATAGATCATTTATATAATACTCTATGATATTTTAACTCTGAATATTGGAAGATATATAGAAATAAAAAATATTGCTATATTTATAAATTTAAATATTTGCATGTAAAGTATATGTAATGAATGTACCTTCAGAAAGCCATGCATTCCTGGATGATCATGCATAGGCATTGTAACACCATGTTTTAACATAAAGATTGCAATAGTCATATCTTTGTTTTCAAAAACAACAATAACACACATCGGAGCAGATTGTGCCTTTACAAAATCAAGAATTTGTTTGTCTACCTTTACATCTTCTGCAGTGATTTTATTGATTAGACTCCACAAATTATCGAAGTTTTGTTGATATAGTTTATAACCTGCCTTTCTTCTACTCCCAAATGTTTTTAATGCTTGTTTCCACAATATTTGTATTGCGGAAGTCATGGTAAAACGTTAAAAGGGATCACTCTCGAAATAACTGTTTTACACAAGTTCTGTATCTTCTTAAACAAATTCTCATAACCAAATTTATATCTTGTTAGGAGAATTTTCTTTTGTATTAATTCTTATGTACAATCTCAAATGTTATCGTACGAATGAATACCTTTAAACGATTCTAAAAACGCTTGTGAAAATGATTTCACTTAGAGGTTAATCGAATTAAATATGAATGTAAAGATCTACTACTATTGCTGCCATCGAAAATAATATGACAAAAGTAATTTAAAACAATTAACAGCAATACAACAATTCACATTTTCCTTTCTTCATCATCACATTCTTTTTTTGTTTTGTACAATTATTTGTGTAAAATATTTACAAAAACAGAAAATAAAAATATAAATTCTACTACTGTAACTAAAAATATAAATTACTAAAAATTCTATAATCTGATTGGATGCAATCATTAGGCTCTTTCATAGAATCTTTCACAGTAGATAATGTCATATATAATACTTGACAGTAGTATCCCTATGGTGTTTTTTAAAATATTACATATATATATATATATATATATATATATATATATATATATATATATATTTTAATATTATATATTTTAAATATATACACACATATATATATAAACATACGTATACATATATATGTAAATTAAACTACGTTAAAAGAAGAAAAGAGAGAAACAATATCAAATAAGTTTAGATTTCCTTTTGGTAGGATAAAAATGTTTAAATTTCGCGCCATTGTCTATCCTCATTTCTTCTGCTATTATTTCGAAAGAAGAAAGTTTAATCTTTTTGTGAAACGATTTTTAACACTTACTTATATACAAGCTGATCGAAGCGCTTGTGGTGTTAATTTTATGAATCTTATTTAAAGTAAATCGCAGATTAGTTGGAATTTTAGAAGAAAATCGTTTGAAAAAAATAGTGAACATTATCGGAACGTGTAAAAACGTTTTGTAATTCGTACCACCCAGAATTTTTTTGGAATATCAATATTCTAAGCAAAGTAATTAATTTCATTACCAGTGAAATAGAGCTCTACTATTACTGGCCAATTTAAATAAAATCGATAAAACATAACTCTGCTATTACAAGTAATAACATCCAACTAATGGTTAAACCAAACGTGATTGACAACGGGAAGTGTTAGTTTATTATATACAATAAAAGTCGAAAAAATTTAGTAGAGGGGGTATCCGCCATTTGCAAGTTAAGTCTCTATTGATTTTGTGTGGTTTTAAACAAGTTAACGTGTTTAAAACTTCTGTTCTATGTGAAAATATTTTATCTAATTAAAATCTATCTAAAACAATAACTAAATTCTGAGTTATTGAAAAATAATCTGCTATAAGTGAAACACAGTACAAAACAATAACAGAACAAATTAATTATATATCAAGTTCAATATTAATATGAAATGATTCTATGGCTATAAAAAATGATGGAAGTATACCCTGCTTTACCGAAATTTATGGTACAAGAATACCCAGATGAAGATGATTTGACAGATATCGATGATGAAGTATTTGTTAGAGATGGAAAAAATGGAGGATTAAAATTAGATAAGGATGGTGGAGTTAAACAGCCTCTTATGGCGCCACGTAAAAAATGTAGAAAATTTTGTAAAGTTGGAGCACATAAATTACGTTATAAAGCATATTTTACTCCCATTTGTTACACCTATTTGTTCATAACAATAATATTTCTATTATGCTTAATTGCCTTTATATATATTGTCAATGTATTTCCATCATCAATTACTATGCTTAAACAATTTCTAACTCATGAATTAAAATCAGTAGTAAACAAAGTACATATAATTCCATGTACATCATTATCATCAAAGATAATATGGAAAAGAACAATATCAAAATTTACATCAGAAGCTCCTTTGAGAAGCGATGATGTTAATCAAGATGGAATTGAAGACATTATTATTGGATTTAGTACAGGTTTGTACTTTATCTATTTATTATGCTTATTTATCTATTTATCATGTTTATTTATTTATAATATAATCTTTTTTAATATAATTTTTTTTTAATATAATTTTTAATTTGTTTCCATGTAAGATTCCAATGTTTTTATAAGCTTTAATTTTCTATGATTTTTATGCTTTATTTTTTTCAGATATCTATTTTATAGTCATAGCATGTCTTTGTTATCATTTACAATTACAAAGGTGAATAAATAATATGCTATGTTATTAATAATAATAGTTGATATATACTTACTGTGTTAATATATGATATTGATATATATTTCTTATAATTAGGTTTAAATGCAGAAAATACTCCAGGATGCTATGATTATCTTAAAAATCAAGTACCTTGTTTGGGTGGAATATTAGCATTAGATGGCAAAACAGGAAATACACTTTGGATTCATTGGACTGTTTATGCAATTTTTTCAATAGACTGTGGACTGGACATAACAAATGATAGAATTAATGATTGTATTGCTTCAGGAGAAGGTGGAATGCTTTATGCAATTAACGGACAAAATGGATTCAGTATATGGAAAATATCAAATGAAGAACTATTATCATCTGACCATCCAACAATTTTTCATATATATAATGCAAAATTTATACCTGACACTGATGGAGATGGTATTGGTGATGTTATTGCAACAGGCACTATTCAATCAGACTTATCTCGTAGCAGCAGAATGCTTATTATATCATCAAAAAAAGGAGATATTCTACATACCATTAATACTCCAAACATAGAATTATTTTCTACTCCACAGACAATTGTACATCCGGATGGTGAAAATATTTTTGTTTTAACTGCAAATAATCAAATGCAATCAGGTGCATTGTATATAGCATCTAGTATTAATTTGATGCATGGCAAATTAGTAAGTTAATTATAAATATATTATGAAACACATTGATATTTAATATTGTTATATTATATTACATATATATATATATAATATATACGTATATATGTTTATATAGAAACTAAAGGAATTGCATCATAGTTCTGGAAAAGCAGCACTATTACCTCCTGTTTTGGCAGACGTAACATTGGATGGAATTGCAGACATTGTTGCATCTATGTTTGACTCTACTATTATAGCTTATGATGGATTAACTTTTGACCCTATATGGAATTACACTGTCCCTAATTCTAAAATATTAAGCACTCCAATACCTGGTTATTATAATGATGATGACATCCCAGATTTTATGGTAAAACATGAGGTAGAATCAGGATTTCCTAAATATTATTATACCATCTCTATGATCATAGATGGACAAACTGGACAACCTTTACTAGAGAAACCAATAAAAGATACTTTAAATAAACAGATATCAGGTTTATCAGTTACTATTGATGGTTTTGGCAATGATTGGTTTTTACACTGGTATAGTAATTGTTTACATAATGAAGACTTCAAAGGAACAGATCAATTTACGAAAAACAAAAATTTTCTAACACAAACATATACTGATTTATGTAAAATAAAATTTAACTCAACATTAACTACAAATCTAGTAGCTTTGAGTCAACATGTTGGACCACCTGGTATAACTTTATACTCATCAGAAGAATATAAAATATTAGAATTTAATAATTCTATTGACATAGAAAAAGAAATTGATAAATATTTAGAATCATATCATGTAGATTCAATAGACAATGATACTCCAAAAATATATAAAGACTATGACAAAGGAGTAATATTTAAACATAACAGAGATGAGAATATACTTGAAGGGTCAAATAATTATCATCAAAAGCTTCCTGAAATGACATATGAAAATCAAGATCACTTTGAAGGAGATAACAGATTTGATACTAATTTTCAATCAAGCAACTTAGAGAATGTCGATATTGAGAATCCTTTTTATCGTAAAAATAAATGGATTACAAATAAAAATTTAGAAAATATAAAAGAATATGATACATTATATGACAACAATAACAGTAATGATAGAGGAGATGATCAAATTATTGATTATTTACAAATGGATGAGTTAAGAGAGCAACGTAGACAAGTGACTAATAATAATATAACAAATGGAGATTACGTGATAAATAATAACGAACATTCATTTTCGTCAACAGTTAGAAAAAAAAGAGTTAAACAATCAAATAATATATTAAATAAATCAATGAATTATAATAAACAAAGACAACAACCCAGTGGTATATTATTACCTTCTTTCGTAGATTCAAAGAAAGGAAATTCTGTCGATTTGATTTTCTCAACTTTTGGCTCACCATTGTCAGAAACATCTATAACATTACTACGAGAAGATTTAGATTGTATATATAAAAAAAAAATATTATCTAAGAATAATACGCATTATAGAAAAAATGTGGATATTATTACAGAATGTTTAAATGAACGTAATGATAATTATAATTTATTTGAAAAAACAACAAAACAAGACAATATTAATATTGCTCTTGGACAAATGATAGTGTATAGAATGAAGTTAGAATGTATTTGTCCTGAAGATATGTTACCTAATCAAGCATGCAAGACCATTGCATCTAAGCAAAGTTGGCCAGAATATTTGGGATTATATGGCAGTGGATATTTTAGACCATTACATAGAAATACTTAAAATTCATGAGGAAAACATTTTTCATGTAATATATAATAATGAATTAAACTTTCTGAGATATTATGGAACTTAAGTACAAGTATCAATGTGAAAAATTTAGATATTTATATAAAGCATTAATCAGAATAATTATTTATGAGAAATGCTATAGTACACAGAATCACATGTTATAAAACATTTAATAGTAGATGTATATTTAATGGTAGATTTGCATCTGATTCTAATTATATTTACTCAAAACATCATGTGCCATTAAAATGTAAAGATAATATATTATAATGATATGATACATTATTATATTTTTACAGATAAAACTGCATATTTTATTAATCTTGATACTATAAATGCCCTGAAGTTTAATAGGCCTTTATATCGTCGAAAATTTATTTGTTTCTTTGAATAAACAATTTATCCATGCTGTAACAAAAAATACTATATAGTATATATGCACAAATTGTTCCTATTCTCTGTTATTTAATTAATGCAAAAGAAAGATGTTACAAAAATAATTACAACCAAAGATAATTACTAATCAAAATAATTTTTATAAGCAAGTTCCTAAAATATAAATTCTATTGTAATATGATAAATATAAATAAATGTCCATATTAATCCATTAAATACAATATTTTTTGTCATTATATCTTTATTTTAATATACTTATATTTTTTTTATTATTAATAGTATTAAAATAATAATTAAATTTATTTTAGTTTAAGCTTATTACTCAATAAAAAATGCAAGGATCATCTCTTTTTTCAAGATAATAGAATCATCATTCATTGCTTGTTTGATCAATATGTCCATTATATTCTACAGTGTACTAATGTGATTCTCTGCTGTTTTTTTCACAATTATTGTGTATTTGAAATATGAAGCGAAAATATTTACATATTAAAATATAATAACATTATATAAAGAGAGAAATTTTCATATAATTGATCGAAAAGCATCTAAAAAGCTTAAGATTAAATCAGTACATATTAATCCTCCTATATTTGTGTACAGTGAATCAAATATGGTCTACTAAATGTAGACTTTTTAATTAATATATTTTAATTAATATATAATATAAATTACAGAACTATGGCTACACAGTATAAACCAATTGAATATATAACTAAACAAAAATGTAGACATTTTCAAGGATCAACTGCATGTCAGTATTTTCAAACAACACAGAATAAAAATATACGTTATGACACTGAAATATTGGACACTGTTTTGAAAAATATGAAACAGCAATATTGCATATCAATACTGCAATCAAAGTTGTTTAAGAATGTAGAGACACAAACAGATTATAGAGAAAGTGAGACACAGACACTACCATGGGAACCTCAGTACAAAATACATCCAGGTATAATTACATATATAAATAAATATAATATAATATGAATATAATTTTAATTTTTTTAATTAGGTCATAATCCAGAAGTACTGACAGTGACTCATTTAACTTGGGATCATGGATTACCAGCAGGAATGCATGAAATTGAAATTATTAATCGAACAAAAATGAAAAGGGCTTGGGAAATGATTCTTCCACCAATGGACACAGAAGCTAATATTAAAATACGAAGATGTATAACAAAAGCTTTAGAAGAAGAGCAATGGGCATTTAGAGATGCAGTAAGTAGATTGTTTTATATATTTTCACAACGTATATAAATCACATAAATATATATTTAACATTGATTATTTGTTGAGAAAAGGAAATACAATACATAATGGATCTGCGTCTTCAATTAATGGAAAAACTTTCACAATCAAAAGAATATAAACATAATGAAAATATACAAAATCGCTTCAAATGTTTGATTAATGACTTAGGGATATATAGAGATGAGAAAATAAAAGTTATTAGACAAAATTTAAAACGAGATTTGAGAAAATTGCATAAATTACATTATGATAAAAAGCAGCTTCAGAAAAGAGATACTATACAGTCATATATTAATCATGCTTCTAAATTGTATAGATCACAATTACATTTTGAAAAATATTCTCCAGGGCAATTCAGAAAAATGAAAAAGCAATCATCAAGAAATGATAACATTAATCATGAAAGTATGATCGTAATCTTAAATAATTTATTCTCTTATTTTATACCTCATAATTTTAATTAATATTTTTTATATATATGAAAATTATATTTTACTCAGAAATACAAAATATTGATACTATATCAACTAAATTACCAAGTTACAAGGAACCAAAATCAAGAATTGTATCACCAACGGAATTATGTATTCGTCATACAAGATGGACTGACGATAAATTAAAAACATTATACATGGATTTAAAAGCAATGAGATTAAATATTATGCCCCCAGAGACATCAACACTGATGAAAAAGAAATATAAAATTCCTGTTTTACCATCTACACCATACAGAGTTCAGGAATACAAAGATACATTAATAGATCAAGCAGCATTGTGTATTCAAGAAACAATTAGGGGTAGAGCAACTCAATGTATGGTAATGTTATGCATTTTATATTATATTTATTATTTTTTGTGGTTCTTATTCCTATTTATTTTATATTTCTTTGTAATAAGAACATACTTAATTTCTGTAGAAATTAATGTATTTAATTTATTTTTTATAGAGACACGCAGCAAATAATAAAAGTCAGAATAATCCAGATTCTTGTATATAAAAACTTTTAATACATTATAATATTAACTTTTAATTCCATCAATTTAGAATTAAGAAATCTATCTTAAATACTGAAAAAGAATAATACCCATTTATAGATGTTTGAAGGTAGAAATAGATGTAGAGAACTAATTAAAGAATTACAATTCGCTTATGATATTGTGGATCAAAATAATGAAGTAAAGCAAATAGAAAAACAAGAAATAATTGATATACAACTTAAACAACATAATAGATTATCACAAGAAGAAATTTTATGTGAAATTCTTGATTCTTTAGAAGGAGCAACTGTATGTGGAATATTAGATCATTTAAGTAAAGTAAGGAAACTGACAATTTTTTTGCCGAATCATACGATCTATTTGTTATTAAGTTGCTTATATACTTTTTAATATAAGGAATTGGTAAGATTGAAAGATGAACGCAATGCACATATGTTTGCATTATTTGCTGAAAGAGAAAGATTAAAACGTGAAGCAGCAGAAGCTGGACGACGACAGTTAGAACGTAATCGCTCTAGGGGATGCAATGAAATGTTCCGGCAAATAACAAAAATAGATCAAGATACCGTAGAAATTTATTTAGATGATATTATAAAGGAAGAAATTGAAGAAATATCATATCAGAATGCTGAACAACATATCTTACAATTCTTTGATCACGTGGACAAAATTTCAAATAATACAATGGGAAAGTATGTTACGACACAGTTTTATTGTTCATTAGTATAATTTAAATACTAATACTATATCTAATAAAACATGAAATATGTGTGTATCAACAAATACCAATGCATTAACATTAACTAAAACTGTTCCAGTATGACAGATCTTGCAGAAGAAGAAATGGTAGCAGATATGATTTATAACTTTGTCTTACCGGAAGTAGGAAAATTTAATGCTCGAGAACAGATTAAAAAGAAACAACAAAGCTATTTACAAAGTGCACACGCAATGTTATATGAGAATTCATCAGATTCTTTACCTGCTGAACTTATAAATAGCGAAGATTCAGAAGAAATCGATAAAAAATTACAATTTCATGAAGATTCAGATTCAAAAGAAAGTGTATAATGACTGATCTAAAATTGAATTCAAGCAAATTTAATTTATAAATAATTTATGATTGAGAATTTTTTTATAAAAGATACAATACTTATGAATCTCATTTCAGCATGGAACTTTATAATTCTTTTAAAAAGTTTAAATGTACATTCACTCCTTATATATATGTTAGAATTATCTATAATCCATCCAATTTCTTTTTTATATAATACAGTTTATCACATTTTAACTCTTCAAAGAAAGATATGATTACTATTGATCTGATCTATAAGAATATTAATTCTATGCCAGGAATGTAGTATAGAAGGGATAAATCTTTTTTTATTAATATATGAGATTTGGATATCTCCGAGATATGATTAAATTTATGAAATACTGTATTACTTACTTTTGACAAATTTGTATAATTTAAACATAGTGTAAATATGTATAAATTTAATTGGTTATATTTATTAAATAATAACTCAAAATGCACAGTATAAAATTAAGAATACTATAATAGAACATGCCTTTGAACAAGACCTTACTATTTACAGAAAAGATTTAGTGTGAAGTAGATGGGTATCCCTCTACTGCATTTCCTGCAAGAAGATCCGATATAAACTTTTTAAATTTGACATCTTTTGCATCATTTGAAGGTTTTCTTTCTACAATTAATTTACGCTTTTTAGCTTCTAATTCTTTTGTTTGAAGGGAATCAGAGTCACGTTGATTAATGATATCAATATGTTTTCTTTTGCAAGTGTCTATAGAATCAGGCTTTTGTGTTTCTTCCCTTGCCCTACTTAATTCAGCAGTTAAATCACCCATTTTTTGTTCCCATTCTTCCAGATGCTTTCTCATTTCTGCCAACTGTGTATCTTGATCATGAATCTTTTTTGCTTGCTTTTGAAGTTTCAAATTTTGGACTCGCATTTGAATCATTTGTTTTCTCATTCTTAACTTCATTTTGGTTATTTCAAATTTTACAAATGTTACAGAAATTTTATTTCTTTTAGTACGACTATAAATCTTCTTAAATGTTTGGTTTAGTTTTTCTGTACTATAACTATCCGATAACGTGGTATTATTTGAACTTGCAGTATGATGTGAAATCATTAAACTTCCACTAGGCAGTTCATAAGAACCCACATTACCAACAACAGATGAACAAATACTGTGTTTTAAATCCGGTAAAATTTTTTCATCAAAGTGTTCCATAGCCATACTACTAATATCACGTAATTCTTGCAGTATTTCATGTGCTGTAGGTAGAATCTTTGAATCACGTATCAAACGGAGTACACGGAATATTTCATCGATTACCTAATGCATCAAAGATACTTTTTATATTAGAACAACTATGATCTAAGTTAAAGAAACTATCACATTCACTATATATGAATATAAATTTTGAAAATCATATAGATGAATATGATGGGATATTTCTTAAACTTTGTTATATCATTTAATTATAACAACTTACTTTTCCAGGAATGAAGCAACATAAGTTTAAGTCCACATATTTGATAAATGTCATTGATAACATTGATATTCTTGTCTCTATTGCTGTTAATATACCACAATGTCTTGCTAAGGGATGACTTCTTCGTTCAGATTCTCTACGTGGTAATTGACTTTTTACTGCACGTAAACATTGTGCATGATATTTTTCCATAAGATTGAAACCACGATTTAGTAGTTTTTTACAAATTCGATCAAATTGTTTACATACCTGTAAGTTAAAAATTTTATTTTATGTCACTTAATAATCATGGGACACAACGTAATCAATATATACTTGTATCTTACAATTCTGTATCTAGAAATTTCATCGTAAGTGAGGTTAGAGAGAACAGTCTCCAGCACAATATCAGGAAGATCAATTATGTTCAACATGTTTAATAATTCCAAGAGAAGTTTCACATATATCCATAATTTCTATATGATTTAAAAATACAAATACAAAATTAAATCGAAATATCTGCCTTATATTAAGACATGTAATAAACAATCCAGTTCAATCAAACTGGTAAAAACCTGATTTCTACTATACACGATATGTAAGTAGTTTTTATATCCAACAAGGCTTAAAATCATATTAAAAAAAAAAATTAATTTAATTTAAAATATATTCGTAAAAATAGTTACATACACATAGATACATATATAAGAAGTAAGTAGATAAAACTTATAAAGTATGACATTAATTGTTAATCATGTAAGAACTATATGTTCCTGACAAATATATACACATATTGTAATAACAAATTTTAATATATAACATTGTTTATAAAAACAACGAATATTTCTATAAAACATTTTGTTAATTTTGTATAAAGTGAACACAATAGATGCTAAATGTTTCAAAGATTTTTTCCTACATACTCCTTATATTTTTATTCTTATTCGTTTAAAAGAAAAGAAAAACATAGTTTTAAGTGAAATCAACATTTCATAAATATTATTTCGAACAATCTCATACTTTCGAAGTTCACTATTTATGTATCATTGTCAACAGGGACGCACTCATCACAACCAACTTTCAATTATATTCATACTGTCCAATATGACAAAACGTAATAACAACAATACAGTCTTAAATGAATTGAAAAAAGTACCCGTTTAAAACTATTTCATCATCTCACATTCTAGATCACCTAAATCACTTTAAACATAATTATTATAAACAATTTCAATAAGTTATATTGGTCAAGTTCTTAGGAACAAAGGAACCTAATTCATATTCGATATTACTACTTTGCTTTGAACTCTCATTGATATATTATACACGTATGAACAATATCAAATTTTTCTACTACGTAAGTCTAAAATAGTCCAATAAAGCATCCAATTAAAATTAAGGTTGCATTTATAAAGCTAACGCGTTAATTTCTATGATTTCTAAATAGGCTGTTTTGTGTATATTTGGGATTGGTCACTTATTTTAAGTCTCATTCTTATGATTCAAAGTTAAAACCCGAATCATAAAATTTATTTCGAAACATGTTTGGATCTATGCTTAAATGTGTTAGTGGTCGATGGCGCGCACAAAAGTGGATACCGGTGAATATTAGTAAGGTAAAATTGGGTAAAATGTCGTACGCTGGGATGGGACGTACTTTTTACATCGCGTGTTTTTCTCTTCTCTTGGGAGTTGTAAGTGCAAATAAACAAGGGGTAAAAGAATCTTTGGTAGAACAGCTCGATGAAGAAAATTGGGATCGTATGCTTCATGGAGAATGGATGGTAGAATTGTAAGTTGAAACGACGGATGAAGTCGTCAAAATTGATGGCGTGTAAAATACGGCGTTGCGTCAAGATTTTCAATTCTTTTCTTTCTGCATTTATAATTTAAATTAATTGAATATAATTAGAAATTATTATGGAAATATTACTTTATTGCATTTTCGTTAAAAATTTATTACGATAAATATAATAACAAATTTCAAATTATAATAGATTTATAATTGTAATAAATTTAAAAGACTTGTTCATAATGATTGCTTTAAAATGATTCATAGCATGAAAGCTTCAATCTTTTTCTTTCAATTGTTTTCTACAGTTACGCGCCATGGTGTCCAGCTTGTAGATCTCTTGAGCCTATATGGGAACATCTAGCTTCTTGGAAAGAAAATCTAAATATAAATGTTGGCAAAGTAGATGTAACTAATTCTCCAGGACTTAGTGGCCGCTTCATGGTTACAGCTTTACCTACTATTTATCAGTAAGTTATTTCATATAATTAAGTCAATTATATCTTTAAAGAAAAATTATTTAACTATTATTATTTTGTAGTGTAATAGATGGTGTCTTCAGACAGTACAAGAGTCCAAGAGATGAAAATGCACTTATTGAATTTGTATCAGAAAAAACTTGGAAGAAGATTGATCCTATACCCAGTTGGAAAAGTCCAACTTCTATTCATATGTCTATACTCAGTCAATTCTTTAAATTGTCACAAGTATTAAGGGTAATTGTAGAAATATTTGTATTATTTTAATTAACAATATTCATTATTTGTTATAGTTTATCTTTATATTTATTTTCCTTTTGTTTTTTTTTCAGGGTATTCATAATAATCTTACAGAAGATTTTGGAATGCCACCGTGGGGAAGTTATATTCTCTTTGCTATTGCAACTATTCTTCTAGGCGCCTTATTGGGCATAGTAAGTTAAATTCCTATAACTTGCAATATTTATTATTTGATTTATAAGTTATGTTACTATCTCATATTAACCAACATATTCATTATATATTTACAGATGATTATATGCTTTATTGACTATTTTTATCCACCTAAATCTATACAACTTCAAGAAAAGAAGAGACTTAAGGATGGAAGCAGTGCAGTTGTGCAAGAAAAAAGTTCTGGGGATGATGAAATCGTTCAAAATGTAAAGGATGACTTAATAGACGAAGAAGGCTCAGAATCGAAGGAAATAACTGAAACAAGCAGTAAAGAAAAGGATTCTAAAGCAGATACCAGCAGTCCGAATGTTCGTAAGCGTAAGCCACGTAAAGCCGACTAGAGATATTAATTTGTTAAATGTAAATAATTCATGGTCTCAGAAAATTGCGCAAATGAAATTTATGTATTTGTTGTTGTAATCCACATTTACGAATTGAAGTGCTGTTTCACTCAATGTAAAGTGGCTATCTTGCACTTTACATTACACTCGTTAAAAAATTTACAAAGTATTTAACTAAGTATGGTAACTTTCTAAGAAATAAATTAACGGTTATTATATATCCATTTTGGTACAAGTAAAACTATTTTCGTTTCCATAATTACAAATTTTCTATTTATATCGAATTCAGGCAATTTTTGTTACTTCTTTATCCTATTATTCGATTTTAACAAATACTAATCAGAAAATTGTATTTTTATTCGACAGTATAATGATTGCAATAATTATTACTTATACGAGTATTTAAATATTTCATACTGAATTATTACTTATACAAGAATATTACTTGTCTTAAGAACAAAGAACTTATCGGTTATATCATATGTCTATTATTTTTATATCTTTTTTGTTTCGTCCTTTTTTTTATTGGAATGTTATCTATTTACTTTATTTTAATTTTATTTAATCTTAAATATTTGAAAAAATTATATCAGTATTTTCTCCATCAATGAATTTTTTTATGCAAATAAAGAAAACGTTGAAAGTTTGGGAAATCTTAATAGTTTCTAGTGTGATGTGTAAAAGTTTAAAAATTTATTGTTTCTTTGTAACCGATCAGTCTTACTAGGTCTACCATTTAAAAAGTTTCCTCTTTAATTTTACAATCCATAATAACGCTCAAGTATGATATTATTCGATGCTAAATCGAACGATATAATTTTAAGTATCTAACTATAATCCACCCGGAAATTGTATTTCTGTGCGAAACAAAAACAAATTCTTAGTTTTTACGCATTTACATACAAATGTAGAGTTAAAGACTCGTATAGAAACTAAGATAGCAGGATTACCGCAATATATTAAGAACCAATCGTAACATTATATTTTTTAACATTAAGTCTCTATTACAATACTTTTAAATATTTATGTAAAATATTTAATATAGAATAACAAGAGTGTAGCAAAACATATACAAAGAACTATATTACTCAGGACAAGGTTGAAATACATGTTTATAAATAACTGGCATATTTGTAACGTTTACGAAATTCTCGTCTTTTTTTAACGATCTCCATGAAAATACTGCTCCATATAATGTGGCGATCTATCTAAAGAAAAAAGAAAAAAAAAAAAATTATTATTTAGCTTATAATCATTAATATTTATCTCATTCACACGCATACTCTGTAAAACAAGAAGATAAGAATGCGATAGTAGTAACATCAAAAAGATATAAGCATCTCGTATCGCTTTCCAATAATATGTAAATATCTACTAGACGTAAATATATACGAGCGTATAATTTGTGATCTTTCGCATTCTATCATATCTTCGACGACGCATTGACATTTTATACGTTTCCTTTTCTTTTTCTTTTTTTTTTTTTTTTTTTTTTTTAAATTAGTGCGCGAAAATCTGTTCTCCGTAAACATTCCCACGCAAACACATCATGCTACATACACATACGCTTTTAACCAAAATGTTCGTGTCTTCGTTATCGAGATAATAAGATAAAGTACGTTACAATGGGAATAAGGATTAACTATGTAACGTTGACTTCCTAATAAACGCATTTAAGTGAATAACAAAAAGCGAAGATTAAGTTACGTTCGAATTCCATACCAGCAGTTCTTTCCGGTATTTGAATTAATGGATGATAGAGATCAGTACCGTCGGTAACAAGGATACGCGGCTTACCGACGGCGTTGATAGCGAAGAAATGAATAAAGAAGAGCGCGTTTGAGCGCTCTCGTCGTTCTATCTAACGAGAAACAATCCATTGACCGGCGAGCGCGCTCGACGAGCTCGTGCGGTGTTCTCTCGGTGAGGAGAGCTCGTTAGTGCGGACACGAGCGAGCTCAGCTACGAAAGGAGACGACGAGTGGTAAGTGTGGTATACGTGCGCTATTAATCGCGCGACGTTCGCATTGTAAAGTTTTCACGGAGTCGCGCGTAATTTTTCTCGGTAGTCTTTTATTGACAAGGGAAAAAAAGAAAGAAAGAAAGAAAGAAAAAAACAGGGTAATAAGAGGAGAGAGGAAAGAAAGAAAAGAAGGAAGGAAGAGGGAGAGACAAATCGAAGTGGTAAGCTCTCTCTCCTTCGCGGCGCGAGATCGATAAACGCGAGGACGTTACCGGAAGCGAGACCCTCCGGTGCTGCTTTTTCAGCGAGGGGAATAACGTTTAGCGAATCCCTCGACGGTTGCCGAACGTCACCTGTCGTTATATTAATCTATTGCTTTGAGAATAATTGAAAGGAAAAAAGAAAGAAGTAAAGAAAAGGAAAAGGGTTAAAGAGGAGAGAAGTCGTCTCGGAGGGTTGAAGAAGAGGGATGGAGGTCGACGAGTAGGCGTCCGATCGAGCGGAAGCCTCCCTCCTGCCGTAGGCGCGAGGGATGCGGAGAAGGCCGCCGTCGGCGGCGGCGAGTACGCGCCGCCGCGATGCTACCGCGCGAGTGAGAAGAGAAGGTGAGTGTTCGTCGCGGTTACCGTCTTCTGCGAGAACGTCCGAGGATGTTGTCTTCTCTTCTCCGCTTCGTAGAACCGACGATGGAGTCCCTTAGAGAAAAAGCTTTTTCTTAGCTAGAACGCATCACAGTTTATAGTACACGGCGAGTTTATTAATAATCGCGGTGTAAGGTGTGCGACCATGAAGGAACACGGGAGTAAGCATTCGGCGGAAGCGCCTACGAAGACCCTCAAGTCTTTACTAAAGAAGCCCGGTCAGACGAAGGGCAAAACTCGTAAGAATCGCGTGGTCATTAATGAGAAACTTAACGAGTTCTTTGCCGCGGATTATATTATACTTATAAAGGAGGAGTGTTGCGCCGAGTACGAGGAGGATTGCGACTGTTGTTGTCAGGAGCACGAACTTATACGATTGGGCAATTGCAAGGAGTGCCGGGCGGAATTGAATCTCCACTTTGGCGTCACGGACGATGGCCGTTACGGTGGTGCCGATGGGGAGGTCGACGAGGAGGAGGAGGAGGACGAAGACGAGGACGAGGAAGAGGATGCGGTCGACGAGGAAGATGAGGACGACGAAGAGGACGTTGTTGACGCCGTGGCGGCCGTCAACGCTGTTGTCAATGCAGCTGTTAACGTCGATCTCGGTATCGATACGAGCGACATAGATAATTTGCAACAGCAACATCTGCGGACCGTGGAAATTCGTAAGAAGGATGAAGTCGAAGCGATTGCGTGCGAACTCGAATCCGATGTTGTCGAGCACAAAGCCGAACTCGAAGCCGAACGCGAGCCGAAGGAGCCGACTGATCGGCAGGAAGTGCCGACGATCGTTCCCGACGATCGCACAGACTCGACCGTTCGCGGAGAAATAGCCGAGCGTCAGCAGGAGACTCTCAGTCCTCCAGAAGGCTACAAGGACGTTTGCGTCGAAGGTGCCGTAATTTTGGAGGACTCTGATCGTCAGCCTCGACTTTTGCCACCACCGACCTGCAGCGACTGTGATTATTATCACCGAAAGAAGACCGGTGAGTGACCCCGTCTTCCTTTGTCTTAATATTTTTTCCCTTATACGGTATCTCGATTCCACGTTTACGCGACGTCCTCTTCCTTCTAACGTCAAAATCATCGCGTCTCTATCGAACGCTTCTACTTGTCCTTTTCCCGCGTTATCGAGCATCCTACTCTCCCTCCTACAAGGCGCCCTCTTAACGTCCTCGCAAAACCATGAAAAAAAAAGCACCCTTCCTTCCATTTCGCGCCTTTCCCATATAAAATAAATCATCTGTATGAATATCGACTCCATCGATAGTCTCGAAATATTGTTTTCCTCCGGAGGATTCTTTTTTCTTTTTTTTTTTTTTTTTTTCCCCGATCATTCTTCCTATGCCTTATTTCTTTCAAAAAATTTCCACGAAACCTATTTCTCTATTTCTTTCGCGATCGATGCGCGATGTAAAAATGGAGGCGGGAGAGAGGGCAATGAAATTTGTCGATATTACTTTTAAGTATCTTTTGTACTATACGCCGACCGGTACGGCAAATGTTTAGAGTACTACTAGCTTCCATGTTCTTTCTCCTCTTTAGTTCATTTTTATTCAAAGAAGCCTTAAAAAAATTTCACACGTTTTTACTTAATTCTTCCAAAGGATCAGCAAATTGGGTTATCTATCTACCGGATTGCTCGTAAAGTTCGTAGCTACTTTTTATGAAAATTTTAAAGGTAAAATTTAATATCTTTTTTTTTTCCCCGATGAGTTCTTCGTCTTTTATAATATATACATGTATATATAAGTACCTATATATATATATATATATATATATATATATATATATATATATAAATATGCTCATATATATATATATATATATATATATATATGAGCATATTTGGCAAGAGAATATTAACATTGTCGTTCATCGAAAACCATTACGAATTTTCTGACCAACTCGGTATCTCGATGAAAAATCGATTAAACTTGTAAAACTTTAAATGAGATATAAAAGCTTTGCGGTTGCTCGGACGATTAGTTTCTCATGTAGGAGAGAAGCAAAACAGCATGACGTGCCACTTGCGCTCGAGCTAACGTATATCATCGAAATCCTATTGAGAGAATTCGATTGTTAGCAGCACATAGGCTTCCGTTATCGGTGAAAGAGTTTACGGAAATGCCGATACGCAAAAACGCATACGAGGCAACACAAAATTAAGGGAAACGAGGAACGCGAACTTTTTATGACGTCGAAACTTTTCTTTTTTATTATTAGTTAAAGTTATATGGATATATATGAAACATATCACGTATGTAGAAAAATGTATGCATATAACGTGACCCATGGGGTGTTTCGTTTTAATTGACTCGTCATATTCTAGTTGTTCGTTATTATTAAAAGAAAAACCTAGGAAATTATATTAAGAATTTAACGACTAAGAAAACAAAGTAATTTGTCACGCTTTATAATAGTAACCATTTGTATTTTTTCACTTTTATCCAATTTATTTTCGAGTATTATCAAATAATCTTGATGATCGATTAAAATGAGACATCCTGTATGTGTACGATATTTACAGGACACAAGGGAACAATGTAAAAGCACTTGTAAATGATACGAATATGTTTCTCGTAAATCAACCGATAGAATAAACGATGGTATATCTATATACAGATATACATACATATATACATATGTATGTATATATATATATATATATATATATACATATACATATACATGAGATATATCGCGCTATTTTCTCACGCGCCTCTCTCACTCTCGTGCGAGTTCCCACCGTATTCATAGATGCGGAATAACCGAGCGCGTTAGATAATAAAATATCGCGGCGTATCGTTTTTTATCTACGTGAAAAAAATTTTTCTGTGAAAACTCTACTTTACTTTACGTGACTAGGACTATTCTCTCTCTCTCGGTTCGGTAGTTCGAACGTCGAACTTCTTCTTTTCGATGAGATTTTTCTTAAATCCCTTCTGATTTAAGAACTTCGTCTAAACTTCAATCTCCTCTCGAAGTACAACGACATTTACAGAATTTCTAAATGAGTAACGTAAAGTTGTAAACGGGAACGTTACGTTTTGCCTTGTTCCGTGCACTGAACCGCAGCTAAATTTGATTACATAACCTTTCTCTTTATCTCAAACACAGAGAAAGAGAGAGAGAGAGAGAGAGAGAGAGAGAGAGAGAGAGAGAGTGTGTGAGAGAGGGGAGACAACAACACTCACATACACACAAAGAAACATCGGACGGTAGCGATCTTGCCGCGCATGGACCGTAAACTTTAGTCTCCCTGGATGTGTAAACTTTGCACTCTAAGTTACATTTTTAACTGAAACTACTACTACGAGAAACAAGGATCCTGGTACAAGTTAAACAAAGAGAAGATCAAAAGTGGCAACATCGTAACAGTCCTTTTTAAACTAACATATAGTCCTTTAAGTGATACCTTTAAGAGTCTAAAGTGTAGATATATATCTACATTTTTTAATTGCTTTTGAAGGTCAAGATCTGTAAAAAAGAAAAGAATATATTAAATTTAGTTTCCTCTGATCATACATATATGATATATGATACTTGAACTGTTTTTTTTCTTTGTTTATTTATTTAAAAATCACAAAGATCTATGCGTGAAATGTTTAATTTTAAATGACTAATGACCAACAATAAGACCTTTTATATCTTTATACAAGTGGCACGTCGATAAAATATTTCTACTTACGGTCTCACCCTTTTAAGTACATCCTATTAAATCAGAATTCTGGAAAGGAATTCGTAATGGGGATTTAACATGTTGGGAAATGAAATGATTTTGTTCTCTTTGTCCCTCATTCCCGTGGTAGTTTGACTTCCTTTCTCGCGATCTTCCCGTGGAAGTGGCCCTTTTTTCCTGTTATCATAAAAGCAATAAGCGTAGGGGCGGGCGTGTGGTCGAAAGAAATGCGTGCCAACGAACGTTATGTGTACGAGCATCAACGTTCACCGGATGTATAGCGTAGCGTGATTCCGGTACTTAGCCGAGTACTCCTGGTAAGAGCGGTCAGGCTTACCAGGGCGACTTCGTCGAAACAGTTTCTTTCTCTCTCTCCCTCTCTCCCTCTCTCTTTCTCTTTCTCTTTCTCTCTCCCTTCTTCATTTAACACCAAGAGAGTCGATATAAGTCGAAAAACGTATGGATTCCACGCGGTTTCCACGCAATTTGCGGACGCGTGCGCATTAAATACACAGCTATATTACCTGTTACCTATCCTTCTTCCCAAGGAACGTCCGTGAAAATGGCGATTCACACGAAGATGTCTAACTCTTTTTGTCGAGATACTTAGGCGGACGGCAATGAGAGTAGGAACTCGAGATGTTGAGTACTCTGTTTGACGTTACAGGTGCCCAAGAGCAAATTAAGGTCAATGGGGCCGATGCCGAGCGCGAGGACGCTATCGTTGAGAATTTTAAAGAAGCAAACAATCAAGTTCGATCCTCTACGCCTAATGGTAGGCCCATTTTTCTCTTTTTATTTTATCCTGTTAGACGACGAAATTTTACACGTCGTTTAAGTATTATTTTTCTTTTATTTTATTTTATTTTTTTTTTTTTTTTCTTTACGAATTCGATACGTTCTCTTCCTAGATTTGCATCATCGGTATCTCGTCGAGACGATAACGATGACGACGGTTACGGAACGACGAATAATCCGAGAGATCAGCGAGAACGAGAGGAAACTTTGTCTCGATGAACTTGATCTGGAACAAGAAAGACCACCAAGCGAAATTCCAAAACTTGATGGAGTTTCAACGGACTCTACGATTATTGCGACGAATAAAGTTGAAAATCTTTCGTCTAATGTTTGCCGGGAATGTGGCAATGCGGAAACGAACGCGGAAACGGTCGAGGACAACGAGAGAACGGAGAGTACAGTTGGAAGTAATAATAAAAATGAAAACGAGGAACGAACGACGATGGGTGAGGATGACAATAGCGAATCGAAGGAAACTCTTCAGGATGTTACGGAGCTATCATTGACGTTTAAACTTGGTAACTTGGCGACCAATAGCTTGAAACCAAACTCAGCTGTTAGACAACTTTTTCCCAATCCGAGATTCATCTCACCACCGCCGGCACCTCTCAACAAATCCGTTTCATTGGCCGATTCTGATAGTAACTATTCCGAGGCTCAAAAGTTTCTCATCACCGCTGAGAATTTACGGCTCTTCGATACAACGAAGAGATCGGCGAAAACGAGTACTCGTAGCGAGTCTTGTGAAAGCGAACCGAGTACGATAAAGAGGACGATAGAGAGGAACACGTTGAGAAGGAGTTTGATTGGCAAGTGCAATGCGACTACGAGAAAAAAGAATCTAAGATCGAAGGATTTGTCATTAGAGGAACGAATCAGGCAATTGACTTGCGTTGATCAGGACGAGGGTGTTACGGAAGAGTCCTCAAAGAGTGCAGAACTTGTTTTAGATCAGGATAACGAGAGGTTGGAATTCTCCGTGCGAACTTCACCATCTGGCGAGGAACAACCACCGATCGAACGATTTTCTCAAAAGGTTGCCTCGTTGACCGCAATGACAACGTTACCGATGACAACGTCCACGACGACGATGGCGCCGATGATGACGAACATAGCGACCACGTCAACACCAACGACGTTGCCGGTGACATTGGCAAATGTTCATAATTCGAAGAATACCCCATTGATGGATACCACGCCAAATCAATCGACTTACAGGAAGATAACCGATCTTTTCGCGTACAAGAAAAATACCGAACCAAATTTACCGGATCTTGGTATAGGTAATAACGGTAGAGGTACTTTGGTTAAAGAATGTCAATCGAAGAACTCTATAACGAAAATGAATTCCGAAGTGAGAAGACAATTTTTAGCCAGTCTCGCTCCGCTCTCTTGCGTCACCGTGAATAACGCGGACACCCGCGAGGATTATTACAGAATTGAGCCAAGAATCGCGACAAATGTAAATAGCAACTCGATAAATCACCTGTCCGATTCAGCCTACAGCTTGGAGGATATCGAGACGGCACTGAACAGAAATCGTGCTAGTGCGCCTGACGTTACGAGAGGTACACCGGTCGGTAACAGGCCAGATATAGGCGAGAATTCAGCCGACGAATTGCTTGCTTTTGTGGAACAAGATAAATCCAGGATGGAACGAATAAAGCGACGTTATAGCGAGAACGAGGAACGCCATAGTCTCGTTAATGGTGTTTTGGGAGATGAAAAGATGACGAGTAGTACGATAAGTAACAACGAACAGGGTCATGAGGAAGGCCATGGTGAAGAAGACGACCAAGATGACGAACTCAACGATTATGGGTTCAACAGACGTCCACCTGTTCGAGGTATAAAACCTCTCTTTGGTACTACCAATGAGATCGTCCATCAGCTTCGTTCTCGAAACGTTGTAACCAATGACTTCAGTGATGTGAGAGAGACATTTGCCACGGCATGGCCTTTGCATTACGACAAAAACGGCGACAGAATCGATGGTAAAAATTTATTGACGATGGACAGCATGCCGGCGAACGTGTACGATACTATGCCGAAAGAAGACACGAATACGATCGATCGAATAAACAGTATGCAGAAACAAATCGACGACATTTATCAGACCATTGTGGAGACCGCGGTGACTCAAGGGAATCTCGATCGTGTAACTTACTTAGATAATACATTGCCACGTCCATTGGTAAGAATACCGCCTACCGATGGTATCTCACATCAGTATTCCGAACAGAAGAACGGTCAGAATTATTTCGCGGAGAAGCATCAACCTACAAACGTTCGTATGTTGCGTATCGCGGGTGGTGGCGATGAAACAGCACCTGCTGCGAATTATTCATCGACTTTACCAGCTAAAATTCGTCGATATCCATCAACGACGATCCCCAATTATCACTGCAACGTGGTCTCACCAAGTGCGGCATCCAGCAGCGGTGGTACTAAGTGCTATCGCACGATGTATTTCGTACCGTACAACGGTCTCTCGGATCCGACATATCAGAACATTCAACGGATCTTACCACCCCATTCGTCGCCTAATTACGCGACCCACATTGAGCGTTATCCTTATCCTCGGCAAACGAAGATTGATAGTCCGCAGCAACAACCGCAGCAACAGCAACAGCAGCAGCAGCAGCAGCAGCAGCAACCACAACAGCAACAGCAACATCAGCAGAGGTACTATCCACGTCCCTTGGCGCCAAATACCTATTTAGCATCTCAACCACTTCCTGATTCCGCTCCACCCAATTGTCTTCCTTCTCAAGCACCTCAGCAGACACTCCAGTTGCACCTACACCACCTATCATCCGTTCCTCACGCCGCTATTCATCCTATCCAATTCCAACATCGACAACATCATCATCAAATCGCATCATATCATCTACAATCGGTGTTACCACCACCACCACCACCACCGTCATCTTACACGGTGATAGCACCACCTAGATGCCCCTCCACGGCTACAGCCGCCCATTCGACCAACCCAGCCTATCATCTCTATCAAATACCACTTGGTCGAACATCCGCTACCGTTGCTACGGCCGCTGCTGCGGCCGCTGCTGCGGCCGCAGCGGCGGCAGCTGCGAATGCCACGAACGTACAGACTCAAACCGTCTCGGCCTCCTCCTCGACTCCTTTGTCCGTACCCGTTACTTCCTTTAAACCCATCTGCGATGTACGTCTCTCCGCGAGTTTCTCTGTTAATGATCAACAAGGAAACGTTAATATCGGTGGCCCTCTTTCGGCATCCTCCTCGTCATCTTCCTCGGCATTATCTTCACCTACGAAACAACAACAGCAGCAACAACAACAACAACAACAACAACAACAACAACAACAACAGCAACAATTAGTGAATAACTCGTGTAGCGTAGCGGAACGCGGTGTACCGGAAGGTGCAGCTAGTGCACCCTCACACGATTTTTCTCAGCCACCACAACAGTCTCAGCATCATCAACCCACTCCTCCAACTCCGGCTCTCTCTCAATCGACGACCACCTCGATGTCCCACTTACTCCTCGTGTCAAACTCTTACGGCGGGCATCGTGCCAATACCCTAAACCCTCCTACCGACTCTCAAAACTCCGTGTATTACGCTATGAACGTTTAAAGGGCCAATGTAAGCTTTTGACCAACTTCACGGCTGGACACGAGACTTGGTCCCTTTTAGTCAGTGACGGAGAAACACACACACGCGCGCGCGCGCACTCACACAGATACACACACATATACAAACGTACACTAATACATATGAAAAGGGACATGTAAAGGGAAGAAGAGGGATGCAGGCGAAATTAGCTCGCATCGACGATTCCTTTTCTTTGATGTGGTGGAAAGTGACGACAGGTATGTAGAAAAAAAAAGAAAGAGTGAGAGAGAGAGAGTGTGTGTGTGTGTGTGTGTGTGTGTGCGTGCGAATGAGAAGGACACGAGATTATCGTGCGGGGAAAGCAGGGCGGCGGCCTCTTTCCGTGTTCATAAATGAACGACAGGCTTGATTGTTGAAAGGCGATACGACTCGTTGATTCTCTTCTACGCGATGACGAATACGACGATGTCGACGACTATGGAAGCTGGGAACTCGAGTACCATAGCATTCTCCTCCTCTTTCTATACTCTTCGTATCTTCGCTTTCTATATCATACATTCGTGACAGAAGGGCAAGGTGACGGCAAAATTATACGATTTTTTAGATGAAATTTCTATGAAAAATATGCAGGATTCAGTCTATGTGTCGTTACGCTATACATATATATATATATATATATATGTCACAAATATTTTGATTATACATACGTTGCCATAACTTTGTTCTTATGGACATCTCTCAATGTAAATGCATTGTTAATACTATACTAAACTTCTTATAATCGAATCTATCATTTGTTTTTCGTCGTTATCGAATTAACAAGTTCAATGGAGGGGAAAAAAAACGAAAGAAACGAAAAACAATATTTTTCTAACTTACACTCAACTCCGAAGAGTTTACTTATACTTTTTGATAACTCCTTCGAGTAAATTGACTTCCTTTTCTTTATTCTTTTTTTTTTTTTTTTTTTTACGTTTATTTTAAGCATTTTATATAACATTTTATAATCGTATTATTAGTTACATAGCAGGCGTGTCATAGTTATCTTTTTATTAAGTCAGCAATGTATTAATAATCACGCTGTGAGATAATATATTTACGTATGTACGAGGAAAAGGACGAGAAGAAGGCGGAGGAGGAGGAGGAGGAGGAGGAGGAGGAGGAGGAAGGAACGGGATGAAGGCGACATGGACAGACGACGATATCGATCTTTTTAAAAGAACAGACGTGGGTAGATGCTTTCTATCATTACCGCGAACGTAGCGAAAATAGTTCGTCGACGTAAAGTGGATAGAAGAACTTGTAAAGTTACCGCGTTATTGATTCTGCCAAAGATATGGTATTATATCATATATATATATATATATATATATATATATATATATATATATATATATATATATATATATATTACGGTTGCGATTTTAGGGAGATTTTTCGTAACGATCATTGTAAATGGCCAAATACCTAAATGTACTATCACTGATATATTTGTAAGTAGTTATTGTCGTGAATGTGTTGGACGAGAAACCCTTTTACTTTTACGTGCTCCTAGTGATTGCATAGTTTTGCGAATAGTTCGAGTTAGATGCGTACTTTGTTCTCGTTGTCTATTATTCGCTATATCTTATAATGGTCAACTTCGTTTCGCTTGTTTCGTAACTATTTAGATATTACGTGTAATATCATACGCCGTTTCGACATTCCCATATGTATTTATGTGTTTGAATTGAACAAATCAACCGAGTAATACGTGTTCTGAAAAAGAAAACAAGAAATTTGTCAACGTGGCTGGTTAATCTTTCTCGCTTATCGTTTTGTTCCTGGGACTAGTTTTGAAAAAAAAAAAAATGTAAAAAGAGAGTGAGAGAGAGAGAGAGAGAGAGAGAGAAATAGAGAAATGGTTACAAAGTAATTACCATGGATAACCACGCTGATAAATCTTTTGATACAGATACTCTGCTATCCATATCCAGCAGGTTCTGTTTCCGTTCGACTTTGTTAACGAGATATATATGTATATGTATATACATTTCAAACACGTATAATTACTTTTTAACGATATATTACGTGTACTCGTATTTCGACAATTTGTGGTCGGTTTTAGACGAGTTACATAATTATTCATTGACTTCGAGTGGGAAACTATAAAAAAAAAAAAAGACGTAAATTGGCTGTGCCCTTTTCTATATAATCATTTTTTTTCTTTTTTCTTTTTCCTCGCGCATCCGTACAAGTTTGCGTATTTTTCCAAAGATTTTATTATTCTTTAAAGTTTTATTTTATAATGTATAAGAAGCTACCCGAACTCAAATAATGACTATTATATATATATATATACAAACACAATATATATAATACGTATATATGTATTTATTTAACGAACCAGTCGAGCTTTCCTCAAGACGAATTGTCTCTATTGAAATAAATTCTATAACGATGAATTTTATTGCAAAAAGTTTAACGCGAATCGTTTTATTCCTTTTCTTCTTTTTTTTTTTTCGAGATAACACCTGACGTTCCACTTCGTCGGGATCTTTAATTAAGTCCGGAGATAAAATTCTTCTTAAGGTCGTTAGAAAAACTTTTTCAGCAGTATTAACCACGTAATCATTACGTTTAGATAAGTACAAAAATTAAATGTTCGCAGGGAAGAATTTCGTTAAAATTTGGCAAAATTTACTTACGATGATCTTTCCGATCGTTCCCATAATGCTCCAATTCGAGATTTGGGAACGTATGTATATACGAGTTCTACTCTAGGTATAGGAAAAATATACAAATAAAATATGGGTGTCATGTAAGAAGAAAAAAAAAAGAAAAAGAAGAAACCATTTAAAAAAAAAAGACGAAAAGGACCCATCGTAGTTTATCGATATGAATCGTAGATGTTGATTCGTCACTCTAAGAGGTTATTGTTTACCTGAAAATACATTATTTAAGATACTTCAATGATGTGGTAGTGAATTCCATTAATATACATATATATAAGGATTTGTATTTTATGTACAGTAGAACCTCGATTATATATATATATATATATATATATATATATATATATATATATATATATATATATGTATATATATTCGATTTAATCTAAAAAAAAAAAAAAATACAAAGAAAAGGACGAAGAACAAGAAAAAAGAAAAAAAGAAAAAAAAGAACAAAGAGAAACAAGGAAACCAAGTAAAAACGCGTGTTTTGGTAAGAACAAATGATCACTTTTTCATTTTTTTTTTTTTTGTATTAGCAATAAATGTCACTTACCAATGTTAAAACCCTTAAGCCTAATGAACTTAACGGAATATACGAAGCTTTAGCAGAAGATGCATACGGTGAGTCTCACGATTAGTATAGTCATTTTGCTGCTTATAAAGTCTCCGTTAGAAGATATGATACACGAATAAAGATTAGAAATATAGATGGGGTGAGGGCTAACATATTTGTCGATTTCAAAACGTACTTCGGTATAATAAAAGGGAATTTACGAGAGCATGCTCGTTCTTGTGCTTTCACAATCGAGGTTCCATTGTAGTTGCAGGACCAAATTATTCCTTTTAAATAGGTGTTTCTTAAGTATGTTCGAAGAAAGGACGAGACGTGTATGCCCATTCTCGAAAAGCAACCATGTCTTCTCTTGAAGGACTTTGAAAGTATTTAACGAAGTTAGAGAAGAGTTTTAACGCTAGTTGAACACATCAATTCTGTATAGTCTATATGGTCCATATCAAATTATCATTATTATATATTTATTATTATAATATTATATTATTATTATTATTATTATTATTATTATCATTATTACTATTATTATTATTATTATTATTATTATTATTATTATTATTGTTATTATTATTATTATTGTTATTTAGGTTTTCTTAATTACTAATGTGCCCGGTCTTTTTAGACATTTGTGGGGACGAATCCTTGTGAGATATTATAAGTTGTACAATGGGACGTGGGTGTTATTATTATTATTATTATTATTATTATAACTATTATAATACTTATTATTACTATTATTATCATAATTATCATCACCATCATCATCATCATCATCATCATAATCATCATTATTATTTCCCCTAAATTCGCGTATTTCGCGATATCTCGATAAATAAATGTTCAACGGGTAATACAATCTATACGTACATACATATATATACATACGTATAAACATAATTTCCTTTTCATATGAGAAAAAGATGAAAGAGAGAGAGAGAGAGAGAGAGAGAGAGAGAGAGAGAGAGAGAGAGAGAGAGAGAGAGTGGGAGAATGTGAGATATGCTGCTTTTCGTATTCACCAAATACATCGATCGTGAGTTATTTTATAAATCGATATCGCGGTATTTATTGTTAGTTACCGGGCTTAAGATAAATATTCGAATATTGAATGCTTAACGATACGAAATCGGAATGTTAATTTATTAGACAATGGGCCGGAGTAAGATAACAGATTTTTTCGAGATCTTGCAATATATATACATAAATACGTAACATACATACATACATACATATTTATATATATAACATACATATACATGAAGCTTTTTACAATAAATCGCTGATGTATAAAATGTAAAAGAAGGAAGACTATGGCGAAATGTCGAGATCGGAATTGACTTTTCTTTATGACTGACATAATATACCTACTTAATAATAATAGTATCTCTATGCTTCCACGAATAGGATCATTTGATCGCATGGCATGACGACGATAAGTACAAGCACGTTTTCACAAATCGTTTCTATCGATCGATTTCAAGGATATTTTGAATACTTTTTACACTTTGCTATCCCCGATCCATTTTTTGCTCCGTTAACTAGAATATTACGAAATAAGTTTCGCTTTATTGGAACTCATGATCCGAAGATATTAAATACTATAGATATTTTTAGATTATTAATAGTGAAAAGGAAGTTTGAATACCTTAATGAATATTCACATCTTTTACAAAAGATACGGATCGCGATTGAAACTTGGAAAGGTCAACTTTTCTACACGAAGATTTTCTAATCGATTCGACTTATCAATACTGAACGATATATATTAGAAATTAATATAAAACTCTAAACGCTATTTGTCATATTTGTCTTTTTATTTTTTTATTTTCTTCGTTTTATATCTAATCTTGATGTAAGTGTTATGTAATATTAGATATGTATGTATGTCGTAGTTTGGACACATATATAGTGTGCATAGATGATTTAAAGCTTTGTAAATTCGATACTTTGATAAATTAAGTAAATGTTAAACAGTGTTGATCGTAATTCGAGGAGAGTTTCATTCCAGATGTTAAAAGTGCAGCTTGCGAAATAATCGATATGTACATATACTTTCCTCATTATCACGATATTATTGATTTGCGATCGAATGACGTTACGTGCGCCGAATCGTATTTTAACACACACACACACACACACACACATTGCCAATTCTAGTCAGTATAAAACATATTATGCGACTGAGACAAAAGTAACCGCAAGTACATATGTACGCCTACCAAAAATCTTAGTTATTTAGACGAGACCAGAGATTCCGTTTAGTGTAGTAATTTAATAAATCGCATCCTCGAATTTATGCAAATCGAATTGCGTGACCCAAAGGGAGGTATTGATTTTCTTCGTGCTAGTGAACCAAAAAGTAAAGAAATAAAAACTAAATGGGTGGCATACGCGCACAAAAAAGAGAGTACAAAGTCTATAAAAACAAAAAAAAAAAAGGGGGAGTCGACGAATCGTGATTCCACTTCTTTTTTATATTTATTGTCTAGTATACTAGCAGAGTTATTGTTGTATGCCATATGAAAGAGAGACGTCGCGTAGCGATGAACACGACTAATCAAAAATTTAATATCCTAGACTCGCCCGAAATAAACGTTTGTATCTGTTTGGTAAGCGAGGTAAAAAAGGCAGAAAAAAGAAGAATAGTGAAAGAGAAAGAGGAGGAAAAAAAAAGAGAGAAAGAGAGAGAGAAAAAGAAAGGTACTCGATGTTGCGTGGAAAATAACCTTTTGTTGCGTTGTGGAATCGATTGAATGAAACCAACGAAGGTCTGATGGAAAGATCTATACGTGGTGTGTGTGTGTGTGTGTGTGTGTGTGTGTGAGGATGAGGGTGAAGGTGTGTATAGCTCTACTTTAGAATGCTTTGTCGAAAGATACGTTTCTCCTCTTGAATGGAGCGCAATATTGTAAATAGATGCGTATTAAAAAACGAATATCTATCTCGAATATCTATTGAAAGTCGTAGAGAGAAATAAAGAGAGAGAGAGAGAGAGAGAGAGAGGTCAAATTATCTATAAAATTCTCGGTGTCAAATATCGTTATACACTAAGTGTCAATAAACGTTAAAAAAAAAATTTTTTTATTTATTGATATTAAAAGAAAATCTTACAAATTAAATATTCGTTATAAATATTTCTTAACTTGAATCTTAATCAATTTTCATTGTCGATAATATTTTTTCTTTATAAAATATTAAAGTAAAAGTTTGTTTCAAATTATTAAAAAAAAAAAAAAAAAAAAAAAAATACAAAGCGTTCGAATAATTACATGACTCTATTATAAATAATAATAAAAGAATATTTTTCTCAATTGACAATAGTTACTGACTTAAACCCATAGAAAATCGTATATTCATTTTTACCTCGCTCTGTGATAATCTTTTCATAAAATATCTCAACTCTCTCTCTCTCTCTCTCTCTCTCTCTCTCTCTCTCTTTCTCTCTCTTTCTCTCTTTCTCTCTCTTTCTTACTCAACTTTATGCTCTCGAGAACGTTGAAACGATCTTCTCTTGTCGCGTCATTTTAGATCCGCGACTAGACTGTAAATGTATCCGCATTACTGCCGGTTAGTAGAGGTCTGTTGGCTTTAAGAAAGCTTACACTGCCTGTGCCAAGTTTATCGTGTAATTCTCGCCGATGTTGATTCGTTCTTTCATTCGTTCGCTCGTTCCTTCGTTACTATTCGCTCGACGCAAAAATAATAATTTGATGTTCCCGCGAAAATTCTTGATAGACGATGACGTTGATTTTCGTTGTTGTTCTGTCACGTAGCTATGTAGATCTATATATGATAGATTAGAAAAATAAGTAAAAAAAAAAAAAAAAAATATATTAAAAAAAAATATAGAAGGAAAGAAACTACCAAGGTAGAACTCGATCCCCTTTATGTTTAACCTTTTATCCTCACTAATTATTATTATCATTATCATCATCATCATCATCATTGTCCATTATTATTATTATATATTCTTATTATAAGATGACATATGCTGAACAATATTTCATATATATATATATATATATATATATATATATATATATATATATATATATATATATATATATATATATATATATATAGAAAGAGAGAGAGAGAAACTCGTGTATAAATGTGTAGAAATTTAATTAGCGCATTAACTCGATTAGAAAACAGTTCTGTCTCCGTACCTGTGCCCTCGATTCCGTATTTTATTACACTTGTCCCTTTCCTCTCTCGTCAAGCGGGCCGTAACAAAAGATCGAACGATAGAAGCCGATCGGTGAAGTAAGGATAAAATACTGTTTTAAAATGGTAGGTCGTTCAAGAAGAAGAAGAAGAAAAAGAAGAAAGGTTACTTGTCCTTTTTTTCTCCTTCATTCAAAGAAGATAGACGCGTTACTTGCTATCTCACCTGGAAAACAGTGTTTTAATCGAGAATGTTAGACGATTAATCCGTACGATCAGATCTATCTAAAGCGTATCCCTCGTTAAACACGTCATGCCAGGATGAACAATTAAACTGACAGAGCAATCGATAAGCCGACCTATCGAGGATCTGCTGAAAATTGTTGGCGTCGATGTGTCCGAGTGTTGGTGCGTGTATACATGTACGTATGTATGTATATACATATGTATATATGTACATATGTATATATGTACGTATGTATATATGTAAGTATATATGTATGTATATATGTATGTATATATGTATGTATGTATGTATGTATGTTGTATGTATGTATGTTTATGTGCCAGAAGAGAAGTGGAAAAGGTCGCTTTTCGCTCTCATTAAATCACTAATATAATAAATTGATAATTACCAACAATGATAATTAAAATGACACGCTGAAAGATTTTCATGAATTAGAAAAACGAACGACGTGTGTATAAATACTTTCAGATATATATATATATATATATATATATATATATATATATATATATATATATATCTGTACTTATATATCTACACCTACGCAGATACGTAACACACACACACACACACAACTACACTTATAAATTAATAGACGATATAAATCATCGTAAAAGTTTTCTCTAGTCAATGTTTGTCATTTTTAATACACACACATATATGTATGTATGGTCAACGTACATATGTATATGAACATATATGTATATGTATATATATGTACTTACTTCTTTCAAAACGAGAAAAATAGGAGAAAGCTGTGATTTGGCTCTCTTTCTCGTCAAACACGCTTCGTTAGTCGACATTGGCACTCACAGCGAATTAAAAAAGATCAATGCTTCTCGTCTCTATCGAATACTTTGTGTGTGTATGTGCGTGTTTGTACGTACAAGTGTTCGTATACGAACCTTCATACTTCGACTATAATAAGAAGGATAATTAACGAATCGTATTGGTTTATCTTCTATGATTATTTCATCTACATACATACGTTTATATATACATACATACATACATATATATATATATACATATACGTACACGTATGTAATATCTATATATATAGATTACATGTACGAGTGTACTCGACATGGGTAGTACGAGCCAGGGAAAATTATTTTATAAAAGGAGAGTGGGATGTAAAGGAAAAAATCGATTTTACTCGGATTAAAGGGCACTCCTCTACGATTATGATTACTCGCATGATACGTGCGAATAATTATGAAAATTACATCTAAATGAAAAATGTGGGATAAAAATTGAATTTATCACATATTATGAATGTAAGTTACTGATTTACAATTAGACCATTTGCATAATCACTGGCTCGTTTATCTTTGAAAGAGAGAGAGAGAGAGAGAGAGAGATTGAAGGAAAGAAAATATGGAAAAGTCACGTTTAAATACTAACTCACAGAATTACGATATCTCTTGATGTATAGTAATGCGGTCGCACGTTCAGTTTGTTTATTACTACTCGCGTGTCGACTTGTGCTCGCAGTATGCATTATGATATGTAGCAATATATGCGTGCGCATGCATCCATGCTAAGTTGAACGCGTGTAATATGGATCGGTTAAATGCAGGCATGTCGAACGCACGACCCTGTAAAATGTCCAGGCACATCGATTAAATAGACATTTTTCAAGATATTACAAAGCATTCAACAGATGTGTTGCAGGTGAATCATGAAAGTAGGCCGTATAACGTATCTTTCTTTATTTCTTTCTTTTTTTTTTGTTATTTCATATAATGATTAGACTTTCTAAATAATTGGAAGGATATAAAAGGAAGTAGGTAAAATATATCATTAATTCGCTTAAGCTACTTTCATGATCGTAAAAACGTGCATTAAGGTACACGTCTAATTTCACGTCAAATTTATCTCTTTTACATGATATACACGGTACAATAATTTAACATACGTTTCATAACTTTGCTACAATTGATAATGTGGCAATTCGTCCTGGTTTAGACTTCATGAATCAAAGTGAGTTTGACGTGATTGCGTTAATGTAATGAAAGGGGAAGAGCCAATGCTGGAAGTGACGAGTCAATTAAATCTCTGGCGAGAAGGATTACGATCGATCCGAAGGAGCATGATGATGATGTTGCGTGCAAACGATACTTTGCTCCAAGAGAATACATTGCGAGAATATTACGAGTATGTATACCTTGAATCGACATTATCTATCGAGAAATTCCTTTACGGTTACTCGCCCGATCGTATAATCATTACAATGAAACGTCATCGTCGACGCACCGCGCATGATCATGTTCTATAGATACGTACACACACATATACAATTTTGCGAAAATGAAAAAGCTTGATATTAAAAGTATGCGCATGTATGTATTGTTCTATGTGCTTCATTTCGTACCTTTATTTTCAGAAAATGATCATTTAATAATAATTTAACCTACATTCGATAAATCGCAACAAACTTAGTACGCTAACGTCTTACGTAATACATTATTTTGTACATTCAAGTATTATTCTTGTTTAAAACGAACGTTAATGTAAAAAAGAAATCATTTGATATTAACCTGACTTCGATATGTTAAATAGTTAAGAACGAAAGAAAAAATTCGATGACAAGAAGAAAAAAAAAGTTATTTCTAACTACAAGACCATGGTGCATCGACATTGCGTTTTTACCCTTATTCTCTCGAGACCTGTAGCATACCTCGATGTGTTTGTAACAACTTATTCGTGTATGTGTGCGTGTAGTACGTGCGTGTAGCGTTTATGTACTCTCCCTGCGAATGTGTGCGCGCACGTACGTTGCTTGTTTGTCATACATGTCGGTATAATCTATCCATTGTATTCCACACTCTTCTCACTACGCGACTACGCATCACACACCGACGTATAGAGAAAGGAGAGAAGCATGCCAAATGAAATAGACACTCACTCGTTCACTCTCAAGAGACAGAACCAACGAAGAGAAAAATTCGTAAGAGCTACCGTTGAATCTTTTAAGAGATATCTTTTCGTGGCCCGATTCTATCTCGGCCCATGAGAATCGAAATAATAACTATATATGCCCCGAAACGCAAATACGTGGCTTTTGAATTCTTTTTTTTTTTTTTTTTATCACAAATACACATATACCTACATTCAAATATACATAGGTTGCACTACGCAATACACATACAGAGCAAAGATGAACACGATCGATCCGTATTTGCGATCTATCAATTGATGATAATAGTAATATTAATAATAATAATAATGATAATGATAATACATAGAAAATCGTCAAGAGACAATGATGGCGATGATACATGAATTTCTAACTGGAATTTGGCCTTGACAGCACGATATGTGCTCTTTAGAATTGCCCGGAAGAAGGCGAGACTTCGGATGCCCAATTCGCCCCAATAACGATGCGTCGAAGTTTTTATGAAACAGAAAAAGATAGATAGAAAGAGAGAGAGAGAGGGAGAGAGGGAGAGAAGAAAGAAGAGAGACAAAATTGACAGGAATACTATGAGAGAGGGGGAGAGAAATAGCTAAGACGCATACATATATAAAATGACCGCGTAATATGAAAACGAAAGTAGAATGGCTCTCTGAAACATTGAAGACTGCAATAATAATTACTCTGGCCTATTAAAATATGATATGAATGCGTTGTTCGATAAGCGCAACGTTATATAGATGATGATCACAGTGAATCCGTTAATAGTAAGTGTGCCTGTTTCAATGCGTGCATGCAAATGTCTTTGATCGTGTCCGCCATAGCTCGTGTCAAGCCGGACGCCATCATGTAAGAAACAAACATGGCGCCGTACGTAAGGACGTAACAAATTTCAAATAGCGCACGCTTACGCGTTACGGCGGACGAGCATCTAAAGAGAATAATGTCTTGTTAGAAAAAAAAAAGGGGGGAAAAAGAAATACTATTTACCCGTATTGTATTCTGGTTATCTCTAATTACGATCAGTAAAAATTATTCTAAAGAAAATATTTGTATCATTTACTTGTATACATACCTTCTTATCTTTTTTATCCTGGATATTTTGAAAAAGATTTTTTTCTAATGCAAGTGTACCTTTTTCTTTTAAGGACTCAAGAAAAGTATGATCGTAAATTTTATTTGCCTCAAGTACTATTATTTTATTCGAATTTCACTCGCCACATTCAATCCTTTTAGCAATAAAATATATATATATATATATATATATATATATATATTTATTTATTTATTTATTTATCGCTAAAAACGATCTTTTTCGATTCGATATTTATATTATTGGAAGAGAAGAATTAAAAAATATTACAATAAATCTGTTCGTTAGCGTGTAATTGATTACCCTTTATATCTCTATGGAATTTTTTCGAGTAATTGATATATAAGGATCAACGTATCTATGTATATAAAATGATCTATTGGTTCATGATATTAAAAAGGTTAAGTGGCAACGTTGAAATATTATTTATAAATTCTAAAAATATGAAATTCATGTATATATATATCCTATATTGTTTATAAGCTTTAGCATCCAGTTATTATCGATTTTCTATTTTACGAACTTTGGATTTGGATATAAATATTAATGTTATACCATATTGAATTATGTTTCCTGCAATTATCTATTGAATAAAATAATTTCATCGATGTGATAACTAGTATTTGATATTTAGAATACACAATCTCCATTATTCGAAATTGTTAAACAAGATGTTTTTACATGATTTTTATAAATGATTTATTAAAAACGCTATTATTGTGTTGTTAAAAACATCTTACATTTTAAATATTCTACAAGTTTTGCAGCTTTCATGGTACATTCTCTATTACGAGCTTTCTTCGATCCTGGACAGTGGAATTGTTTCGTTTATGCGATCGTAAAAAAAGTCAACGTCAAAATCGCAAGTCACCTTGAAGAAAAATTTCATGTATTAACTCATACCTCGCGTGTTAATACACTTATAAATATTTAAAAATATATGTATTCTCCTTGATATAATCTAATAGGTATCAATATAAATGACAACTCTACCTACAAATAAGACACATTTACGCACCATTGTATAAGATAAATAAGTTTATGTAATTTATGTACAAAAGTATGGTTATCCACATCTGCGTGTTGCGATCGACATTTTATACAGTTACAAAAGTATAATACCCCTAATTAAGGAGAAATGCAAACATGCAAATAGTTTGTAATTGCCGTATCGATTTTCAATACAAAATTTCACTTGACTTTCCAAGTTCTTTTAATATCGTTAGAGAAACGATGCCTTATATGAACGCAGGCATATTCGTTCTTTGATATTCAACATGTTAAGCCTTGTTTTGTCTTATTCAGTGTGTGGTTATTGCTTCGATAAAATAATCTGCATGCACCGTACGATAAAACTCACAATCTTCGACAATATTGAGCCAATCGTTCGATAAGGAGGCAATCACGTCCTACAAGACAACGCATCGTCTTCTCCTAACTGGTTCCGGTGGTTCTAAAGCTGCTAAGATCGCTTCATCAAAAACATTTTTTAGACCTTTCTAAAAGATAAAAATATATTGCTTTAGCTATAAATAATTTTCTTTAAGCTTTTCATATTCACATTATTTCGTTTATTGATACAAAAAAAATTAATTCGTTAATGACATACCTGCGTAAGAGCACTACATTCTACATATTTCACTGCTTTCAGTTCTTTTGCAAGTTTTTCTCCTTGCTCTCCTGTGATAGGTTTTTGCTTATTTTTTGCTAATTTTTCAATAGTTGCTGCATCATCTCTTAAATCGATTTGTGTACCAACAAGTAAAAAAGGTGTTTTCTGACAATGATGAGTTATTTCTGGCACCCACTAAAAACATAATTATTTAAATGCAAATAACAAGAACATTATATTTAATGACATTTGTAATATTATACATTATATGATATATAAATTATAAAAAGTATATTATAACTATAACAAACGTACCTTTTCCTTAACGTTTTCAAAAGATGACGGAGATACAACAGAAAAACATACTAAGAATACATCCGTTTGTGGATAACTAAGCGGTCGTAGCCGATCATAATCCTCCTGACCTTAAACACATGTAATGATATAATTGATATATCTGGGAGTATGTTACTAAATTAATTGAAAGAGATAGAGAAATAAAATGAAGTAGGAAGGAAATGTTTTACCATTTCAATGTGCATAATAATATGTATTACTTATATTTACCAGCAGTATCAAATAATCCTAATGTGTATGGCTCTCCACCAATCATTACTGTAACGGCATAATTATCGAACACCGTAGGCACATATTCCGATGGAAATTTATTCGTAGTGTAGGAAATCAATAAGCAAGTTTTACCAACAGCCCCGTCTCCTACCACAACGCATTTTATTGTCTGCATCTTTCTCACTGTTCTTTATTTGACCTAACCCAAAGATAAAATAAATTTTTGTAATCAATTCATTATGATAAAACTGTATTAACGTTTTTTAAGACTTACTACTTTTATGTGCAGTAGCGTACACTTTCTGTCAATAACTTAACTTTTTACAGACTACTCATTTGATAGCTATAAAACATTGCAATGCTCTCTGTTAACACACGTTTAAAATTTTTAACTTTTCATTATCTGTAGACGACACTCCACTTTTCTAACGAATCGTTAAGATACTTTATATCCATTAGACATTACAATTGTTACTGAAAAGTTTCGAACTTGACGAACACTACCGCAATAGTTACTGGAATAGGAATATGCTTAAGAACCAGATATCGAGAGATAGTCCCCTTGCAAATCCAACTGCAAATACGTATTATGTTTTCAATATACCACCGTTTTGGTAGAAGAAATGAAAAATAAACAGTACGTTAACAATTTCATCCACTTTTATTAAGAACTTTGTGCATAAGCTCATTAATGGAACATTGTTTTTGGAGACGCCATATTGGTTATTATGTCAAATATACCGATAGATTTTGTCGGCTTTATATTCTATAGATATATCATAAAATAATTAACTTTCAAATCTTATAAAAGTTTGCGAATGAAGCAACTTATACTAACAACGACAGAAAATATATGAATAAGGAAAATTAAAAACTTACGGATAACTGGGCGTCGACAACGCTATACTGTCACAAATATTTAAACCATTCAAGAAGGGGTACACGTGTCAAGCGAAGTACTAACAAAGACTGCCATCTACGATGTTACCTCGTCCACAGAAAAACTAACTTTTATTTAACGTATATGTTTTTTCTAAGTATAAAAAAAATATATATATATGTATATATATTTATATTCTTTCCAAAATTTTATCGATTTTTTGTACACGTTATCCACTAAATAAGAACCATTACATAACTTTTATTTTTAATATGGCTATGTAAAATTACGCAGTTGAATTAATATATATATATGTGTGTGTGTGTGTGTATTTTAAACAGTACGAGTAACCCAGTTAATATCCAAATCGTTTATTAATAATGAAAAGATCTTTATTTAATTTTTATTTCTTAAATCCAACAGTAATGAATAAGATCGTAGAACATCAAAGAAATTTCATTGGTCGGTGGAAAAACTATGCTTACTTCGACTGATTCGCTTCTTTTTTTATACGTATGTCGTCATTTGTAACAATATTTTTATATCATACGCATATGTGTTATATCATTTATAAGTACTATGAAAGTGAAATATAAATTAAAATAGTTATATATAACAAGGAAAAATCCATTTGATTTATCGTTTGTTGTTGCAACACAGATCCCGGAAGTAGATATAGAATTTTATGATCACTCTGTGATCTTTAACATCTACGTTACGCTTCTTCTGCACAATAAACCAATGACGAATGGAAAAGACAGACATGAGATAGTTAGGGAAAATGGCTGATGATGCAGTGGGTCGTGTTTTGACAATTTTACGTATATTTTGATATTGATGAACGACATGGAATTTTTGTTATATTCAAAAACACGATTTTAATGATGTCATAGAAGATAAAGTGTTGTGAATTTCAAGTGTTTGTTATAGTGTTTGAAACAAAGAAATTATACAGTCCTGTCAAAACTTGTCTGAACCTGTCTAAACGTGATTCTACTAGCTGCCATCGCGAAATTTCATTACAAATGCCTTAATATAATTTTTATATTATTATCTGTAGACAATGAATTGATCAAGGTAAACATACTTTGATGCATTATTAAAATATTAAAACTATATTACTCTTTTAATCAGATTACTTTTTAAAACAATGATCATACTTTATTCATTTATTCTAAGTAGCATTCTACGAAAAAAAAATTCTTCATTGATAGACATGTTAACACGTTTAAATATCTGCGATACAGAATAGATTATTTTATAATTTTATTTAATGCAAATTTAAATATAATTTTCAATTTATTATGTTGCAGATAAATTGATATATGACAGAACTAAAGATAAAATTAATGCCTTACAAAATTATATAAACAAAAAGTGTGCAATGTACGATTGTCTTACTATGATATAAACATATTAACACTGTTGATACAGAAAGTTATATTAGAAATATCTTTGAGGCCATAAAATGCCTGTCTATAGAGTTAACGATGGGACAGCATTTTGCTAGTCTCAGAGAATTTTTTAAGATGGATGGTGAAAAACAATCCACAGAAATATATTCTAATGTATTGCAACAACAATCAACGTTGGAAATGGTTAACCAAGATGATGCAGAAAATTTACCAAATTATGAGAATAATGGGAATGTACCTGTCTTGAATTCTAATGTGATTCCAAACAGAGAGAGTAAATCTGAAGGGAATTTGGGAAATCATAATTTAAATTTGGATCTAGATAATCACAATTCTAGATTCGAATCTTTATATAGCCAACCAGTAGAAACTCAGGATTCAAAACAAATTCGTGGTAATGGTAATATAAATAATCCTGAAACACGATTCAGACAACAAGAGGCTTGTTCCAGCAGTTCTGGTGGTAGCAATAGTAGTAGTAGTTCAGAAGATAGTCCAAGAACTCCTCCATTAAGAAGATCTTCAAAAACATTGTCATTTGGGAAAAGAAAAAGTAAGTTATAAAAATTGCTTGTTTTACATAATTACTTGTGATTTGTATCAAAGAATTTTAGTTTTTTCTTTGGTATAGATGTGTGTGTGTGTGTGTGTGTGTGTGTGCGTGTGCGTGTGCGTGCGTGCGTGTGTGTGTATTTATTACTTATCATTTTAGGTAAACAACGGAATAAGGATCAAAGTCCAGTATGTAATCATATTTTATCTTCCAAAAAGAAAAGAAGTAACTGGGTATTAAAGTTTGCTAAGAGTAAAGTATCCAAAAATACTGACATTATTCCTGGTCAAGGCAACAGTGGATCAGATTGTGTATGTACTGGTTATAGAAGAACAGACGAACACCCAATGGGTACAGGAATTGTATTTAATAGTAGATCTGCACCACAGAGTCCAATTCTTGGTCCTCTACCGCCGAGTCCTGTGATCGACTTGTCAAGATTTAATCCAGAGGAATTTCCCATGGAGGTATATACTACTGTAATGATCTATTTAATAATTGAAAATAAGCACAAAAGAAAGTATTGCATATAATTTTCATGCGAAGGATTGCGACGAGAGGGCACGTTTACAACGAGCACGAGAAATGGAGGAAGGCGTCGAACCTCCTCCTGGATACAGACCTAATTATCCATCTGGAATACAGGTGCATCCAAATGGTATAACAGTAGATAGTTTGGCCGCATTGTTTCAAGCACATGCTGGTATTCAAGTTGCTGCCCTTACTGCGCTATCCCAGATAGATTTTACATTAATTCCAAATATTGAAAGACCTGCGCATACACAGGTAAATAATAATTATTTTTCGGCGGATAAAACGACTATACATTCATTTTAACAGTAACTTCTTTGTTGCTCATAGGTCGATTATGTACATTGTCTTGTACCAGATTTACGGTCAATAACAGCATGCTCTTTTTATTGGGGTAAGATGGACCGCTATGAAGCAGAACGTTTACTAGAAGGTAAACAAGAAGGAACTTTCTTATTACGAGATTCTGCGCAAGAAGAATTCTTATTTTCCGTAAGCTTTCGAAAATATGGACGATCTCTTCATGCGCGAATTGAGCAATGGAATCACAAATTTAGTTTCGATTCGCACGATCCAGGCGTTTACGCCTCTGAAACGGTATGTTTTGAAATGAAATATTTTACTCATAAAATATTTGATATAAACAATTTTTATAGAATTATTAAATGTTATATAATATATTTACAGGTGTGTGGTTTAATAGAACATTACAAGGACCCATCATGTTGTATGTTCTTCGAACCTATGCTCACTATACCATTGCATCGTAATTTCGCCTTTCCTTTACAACATTTGTGCAGAGCAGTTATAACTACAAGAACGACATATGATGGTATAAATAAGCTGCAGTTGCCAAAGACGCTTAAAAGTTATCTCAAAGAGTACCATTATAAACAAAGAGTGCGTGTTAGGAGATTAGATACAGAAAATGATTTACAGACAGACGCGAGATCCATATCATATTTACCTTTAATATGAGCCTTTATATATAATGTAGAAATATTATCGTTTGCTTTATTAATTTCCTTGCATCTACAGTACTGCCACATCCTTTTGTGGTGTATACACATCGATATCAAAGCTGATAATTTATTTCAAATTCTCTAACGTCTCTGCAATATTAGCAAGTAAAACGCACATATTTAGCAATGTATTCAGCAAAAAAAAAAATAATAGTAGATTTGGTTCAAATAATAACAATTTCTAGGGGGCTGTACCAGCAGCACTTATGTTCAAGTGGCAAATGTATGCATTCATTTGTTAGACTTGATAGTTTAATATGTAAATATGTCATAATATGCGTAGTTAATCATCAGAATCAAAGTTATTTTTTTTTTTTTATGAACTTAATTATGAAAATTTAAAAAGATTTATTCATAAATATATAATTTAATATTATATTTTATAAGATTAAAGATTAATTCACATGCATATACCTTGTGTATATTAAGAGTTGACAAAATTTGTGAGATTAATCATTTGTATTAGTTACTGGTATAATTATATAAGTGTCCAAATTATTATAAATATTTTATTTGTTGCAAGATGCATCCGAAAGTGTAAAATTCCATCTTTACGTGCATTTGTAAAACTATTCAATAATGATCACGATATTCTTATTCCTAATGTGCCTACTTACAATGTGAAATATCAGCACATGGAATCTGTGTGTTAGTGTATTCATACTTATTGAATACGTAACGATTTCAATATTGATCAAAATTGTGTTTATCTTTGAAATGCAATCAGTATTTGAAATTTGTTACTTAATTTTTAAAAGATAATGTAAATTAAATACATTGTTTTGTTCTCAAATTGGTAAGGTTATGAAACCATGTATTATTATGCTTTAAAATTGTTAAATACATTGGTTGATGGTTATTCATATATAACTAATTTCTTATTAAAAATAAAATTTAATATTTATTAAGTGTACAGATATTGCTTATGTATTTAATACCTTATACATTGTTTTTGTTTTTTTATATTCTCTCTCTCTCTCTCTCTCTCTCTATATATATATATATATATATATATATATATATATATATATCTAAATAATAATATAAATATTTAACATAATTTATGTCATGGGAAGGAAGAACTAAGTTAGTAAATTTATTTTTTCTATTCATTTTGGTATATTTTAATATCTATATATACATATATAACTTGGAGGATTATTTTTTTTTTAAATAAACATTATACTAATTTATCTGACAGGATTATCTTTTTAGGAAATTTGGAAATTACAATATAATTGTGGATATGTATAATGTTAAATCTTTGAGAAATCATCAAGTTATTTGATTAAAATTAAATGATATGTTTTAGAAATTCCTGTCCTGGCTACAATAAATATCTGAAATAATTCAATAGCAATATATACATATACTATTTCTGCAAACAGAATAAAACAAATGAAAGACAATAAAATTATAATTACATATTTGACAGAATTCATGATGATGCGAAACTCATTGCTTCTGTAATTGGTAATAGTACCTTGCAGTTGAAAATAAAGAATGAAAAAAATAATACTGTAAATAAAGTATCTATAATTTATATAGGAATAATATGTATTACTTTCACCATTGAATCTTAAATAGATGACACTATCACTAAAACATTATAATATTATTTTTGTAAAGGATACTGATAAAAATTCTCTCCCATTTTTCGACCATATATAATTCTGTAACAAGCATGTATCTAAAATACCAATATCCTAAGAAAGACGAAAGCTTATCTACTGGATTTGCCATATTAAATATAATTAAATTAAAAAAAAAAATAAATAGGAAATATTGAACAGCACAACTTCCAGTATCATTTACACTAAGTCTATCTCAACTGATAGCAAATTATTTATATTTTTCACTGATTTCATTGACCATAGAAAAGATGATACGTATTCTATTGAGCATGAAGTTGATATCAATTTTATGTACACGTTTTACATAAAAACTTGCTTTACGAGGATGATTTTTTATATTGAATATTGTTAGATATATTAATTTCATGAATTATTAAAATAGATAATGTAAAATTGTGATTAAATCTAAAAAATTTTGAATAATGTTAGCTTTATTTTATTCATTTTAGAGTCACCTCATTGGTTCGTCCAATTTAAATAAACTAAGAGATTTCAATAAGTTGTGAATTGGATTGTTATAATATTGAAAAAATATGAAAAAGTCCTTCGAAATTTTTAGTATTCCACATTTCTAAAGGCGGATCTTTATAAAATTCATATCAAAGAAAAGGTTGTCCTTTCTATGTACGATGCAATTTAGGATTGCATTGACTATAGATGTCGATAGAAAAACATATGGCTACGTTTTTCACTGTGTGTTGTGACCCTCATTCTTCTATTTATTAGGTGATACTGAAAATTAGGAATTTGAATTTATAATTTAACAGTAAAAAAAGCTAAAGAAAATAAAATTTATATTTTTAAGATTTATTTATCTTTCGAGAGATATTACGATTATCGAAAGCGATTTGGTTTAATCGATAAACTCGGTGTCAAATTATCAACCTTTACGCGCAGGTTTGCTATCGTTTACGATTCTTCTTGCAGCGATAACTGGCGTCAAGATGTCTGCATCTGTGACAGCTAAACTTCAAGATGACATGAATAGTATACCTTTGGCAGATGATGATCCTCAAGGTACGAAAATGTTATTTACGTACTTGTTTTGACATTACATGATCATATAACATTCTATGAATCGTAAATAAGTAATTCTGAGAGATATTCAAAAAAGCATATTTTATTTTAAAATATGTACATTTGTTAAATATTTCTTTTTTTTTTTTTTTTCTTGCATTCTTAATAATAAATTTCTTTTGTCATTTATTACAGTGATTATTCCAGAAGAAGAGGTGTTGGATAATGCTTCTCATTTATCTGACGCATTAGGCAGAGGACGTAGTATGGATTCTATCCCATCCACTTTTACTAATGGTAGCTGTAGCCCCAATAGTAAGTCTATTATCAAAATTATAATATATTAGAAGAATGATAATAAACAAAGAAATTACTTATCGATTAATTAATTCGGAATACGTTTGTATAATCGACAGGTTTAGATCCTGATATTAGTCCAGATGAGCAAGAAGAGAAAGCACGGTTAATAGCGCAAGTTTTGGAACTTCAAAATACATTAGATGGTAAGTTCTAATGACTTTAACAAATAAATAAATTTTTCTAAGATTTTCTGAAATCTTATACACACATATATATATATATATTTTTTTTTTTTATATGTTTAGATCTGTCTCAGAGGGTGGACAGTGTCAAGGAAGAAAATTTGAAATTACGAAGTGAAAATCAAGTACTGAGTCAATATATAGAGAATCTGATGTCAGCTTCAAGTGTATTCCAATCGACTAGTCCAAATACTAAAAAGAAATGAATTTCTGCGATTGACATGAAAAGATTGTAAACATACAGGGATCTTACGATTGTTGTGATTTTTCATTCCTAATGAAAAGTATGTATATATATATATTTACAGCTGCCTTATTTGAAAACAAGTACCATATAGTATAATAAATTTTAGAGTCAATGATATGCTGTGTGTATCAAGAAGACATTAACTTTATCTGAAGCTAATACATACTTTTCATAAGGACAAAGGTTTGCATGAAAAGCTAATATTTTCTTTTTTCATTTTAAAAATTCATTCATTAAGCACTATTCCCCCTTTAACTTTCAAGGGATACATTTTAACATGTATAATACTCACTATTTTTGTTGCTTTTTTAAATGATGGCAGAGGCTTGTAGTTAGGAACTAATGCATTTACATTGATCATCGATTACCAAAGAATCTTATTAAATTCTTTTCTATAATTTATAAGATAATCGAATAATATAAGCCTTATTTTTATTATTGTTAACGAATGTTATCTTAAGAGCTTCTATCTGGTTCACACCATTTCAATTAGGTTCTTCAAATCTTATACGTTTGTATTAATAATAACAAGACTTTATTAAGACAACGTCATTTTATATTTGAAGCTTTTGCTTAAGAGTTCTAATAATATATGTATGCATTGTATGTAGATGTACAAAGAAGATAAAACCAATTATATAAAATATTATTATATAATATACATATACACAGATGCGTGCTCATTTGCACACATTATACACACAACAATTAATTACATATTGTACGTACATACATACACATACTACGATCGGAACTATCGCGTAAGTAAGAAATCGATGTTTAGAATCTCTGCTGCAAGCAGAGTATGTAGAATATCTCGATCGTATTTTCATTAATATCTTTGTTCTGTTGCACCATGTTTGCAGCGTAACAATTATGAATGTTATTAATCGAGCGTACCGCGAATTACAACTGCGACTTGCGAGAAAGTTTCAGTTCGAGGGCACAAGCAAAATGCACAATCTCAAACTATTCCATTGTTGGGTAACACAGTGTTATAATAAACATTATATTCTATTGGATTACGCAAAGCGTATCTTTATTATTCTCATTCTTCTTCTTCTTTTCTTTTCTTTTCTTTTTCGATTTCCTAAAATTCCTTTGCGAGTCTAATTCGAAGCGTAGAGGTTAATGAAAAAAAAAAAAAAAAAAAAAGAAAGCAAAAAGAAATCATTTCAAATGGTTAATCTTGCTGATCTTGTCTTATCGCTAAAAACTGTATGGCCTTTTGTCCCCACGCCGTTCTCGGACCGGATTTCGCACGTCCATTTTTCTTTATGCCAATCCACCAACCAAAATTTACGTATTTGCGTGATCGAAACGCATCGTAAGATCCAACAGACCATTGTTCCCATTCGGTGTTGTCCTTGTTCATATTGGACTGCAAACAGAGTTATTTTGAAGATGGAATGATGACGGAAATAATATTCTAACGTTACTCCAGAACAAACGCGTGATCAAATTGTCAACGAATTTCATATATTATTACGTTAATCCAAATTTAATTTAATTAATTATTAACGTAATTAATAATTAGACCGTAGTTCGATAATTAGTTTAATATTAATCGATTGATATAGTAATTTTTAGGAAATTATAAAAACAGAAAGATCATTGGAATTATTGAATTGTATCATATTTAAAAATTAACAAAAGTGTTAATACACGCTGGATCGATGTTCAAGAGTACTGTCTTACTATTGTAAAAATTCTTATCTTACCTCTCCATACAAGTAGCCCTTTTTATTGAATGCAAGGTATAGTTGTGTTTCGACACCCTGTATTCGTACAACTCCGAAGGAGACCGGTGTTACATGTAGAAGAGCTAAAGACGATCGAAAAATAAAATGGCATGTTTACGGGGAGACAACGGTAAACGACTTTTATAGTTGGCCTATTTTAATATACATATATAAATGTTAGATACATAAGGTGTCAGTAAAATGATGTCATCAAATAATTAACAGATGTGTTCGACAGGAAATCGATTCGTAAAAAATAATTAATTAAAAGATCATTAATTTATTCGATTTTCTAAAGTAAATAAATTAATATTAAGATTTTCGTTTGCTTGTTCGTTTATAAACGTAAAATATATTTATAAATTTGTGTCATCGGTTTTACGGAACACCTTGTATACATAGACTATGTCTAGTTTCCCTTCGAAATTACCATCTGTCTCGTTCGTTCCGGGTAAGCCTCGAACTTTGCCAGTTGACGTGATTGCGAGGTGATAACCAGTACGACAGTAAAGTTTTATGACGAGAGAATTATAAATTGGGTTTTCCGCTGGTTGCCGTGGATCCCATATTACGTAGGGCGAAAGGGTGTACATAATCTCGGATGTCTCGTATCGTGACTGTTGACTGTAAAAGTTAAATTTGTTGCATAATAATTCGTATATTCGTTAATTAAGACGATGCCAAGGGTGTCCTCGAAATTAAAATAGACAAATTTCATTTGATATTTTTTGTTTATTATACTTAAAGGGATCATTCCATTTATATCGGAGTATAAAATAAACTGTTACAAGTTGTTTTTAACCAAATCATTAGACATATTAATATGAATTTAGTTTTATTCAAACGATACGATAAGAAAAGATTATTAAACGTGTAAAATATAATCAGTCGTTTGATATTTCGATAAAAACGAAATTCGAAACGATATTCGTAATAATTTTGATAAAGGCAAATTGTAACAGAGTTTATTTGATAAGATAAGTAAGAATTTCTAGACACCCTATATAATCACTTTAATCGAAGCGTCCCTTTAATTTAATATACCCTCTAACGTTCAATTTAAAGGGAACGTTACCTATTTATGCGGTCTTACGATAAATAAGAACGATTAATTATAGTCCTGTTGCAATGAAGAATTTTATATAGACGAAGGGAGGCCTTCGATGTTGATGCACGTCCCTTGTTAAGATTATCATGATTGCAATATTGAGAGCGGTTAATGTTTGAAAGGGTCACTGGAGATCTGAACCACCCTTAACAGGCGCGCGCGCGCGCGCGCATATTAACGTTTATAAGGGAGAGATAGATAGAGAAAGAAAGAGAATAAGTTCACGCTCGAGAGGTGTTGCTTAGATGTTATACGTTAGAAAAATAGGACGATAGGTTTTCCAGGTCAAAGAGCCTTCTGAATGAAGCGTGCCTTCTCACGGTGTGTGAGTTTTCGCACTCTGTTAAGTTTAAAAACATTTTTCAAGGGTGTTGTCGCTAAATGAATAAGGTATGACTCTTATATATATATATATTCCATACGAATTAAATAAAGAATCTTTGCAAAATTTACGATCCTTCAATTTCGATTAGATTCGCCGATCTCTGATTGATGAAAATTATATATGACGATTAGTAATTATTACTAAATTATGCGCTCGATCTAATATTCAAACGAACTTTCGTAAAGCTGAATTTTAATAGACTTTTTTAAAATGCCTTTTTATAACCATCACGTTTACAGAGTTAGAAGGCTGCTTCATAGTGAATTACAACCTCCGCGTTTCATATTACGAGAACCATACCTATTAGACCTAGTGACCCTCACACTGCGATATTAGAGCAGAAAGTTAATCGAGTCAAATGATCAATGAATGCACGTGAGCGTACTAACGCGCATATCGGGGGAAAAAACTACGTCGTTGATTTGACGAAAATTCTTATCGATCTATATATCATCGAGTTGATGGAGATCGGGAAGTATTGTGTCTTTATACTAACGGACAATAATGCCTTATTTTTCTTGACAAAAAGAAAAAAGTGACGAATCTTATAAAAATAAAAAGACGAATAATTAATTTAAAAAATTGTCTCGACACGTTCCTAATATAAACAGATTTAAATCTCTATAACGTTATGAAATAACATATTTCTCTACATACGTATATATCTATATATATTTTAAATTTTGCTTTTATTTTCTTACTACAAAATTATATACTTTTTTGTATATCCGAATATTTTTTTTTTCTAAATAAAAGTTATACTTATTATAGTATAATTATTATATAATTTGAACGCATGTAGACACGTCTCCTTTGGAAAAATTGGATTATAAAGGATTAAACAAATAACATTGAGAACAGAAATGGATATTAACGAAAGAAATTATTTTGTTGTCCTTCGTTATTCTGATCTACGAAAGAAGCCAAAAAGAAAGAAATATAAATAAAGAAAGAAATTCTATTGTTCTCGGTAAATGTTGATAAAGTCGTAAACTATAAAATGATGTCATGTTCGGTCTTCTTATCAATGCACTCATTGTATTCCCTTATATAGCCTCGTATATACAATACCTTCATCTATCTATCTATGTATATATGTATGCATCTATGTATGTATATATGTATGTATGCATGTATATATGTATGCACATACAATACCTGTTTTCATCGAAGGTAACTATAGCGTTCTGATGTTTCCTCGTTTCACGTTTCTGTTTACGAGTATCGCCGTTCAAGCCCTTCTTCTCGTCCTCGATCGTTCCAGTGTCCTTTTTGCAAAACGACAGATCGGTGTCGTAACTGTCGTCGCTGCAACTGTCGTCAATGTCACTGCACTCCTCGTCGCAGGTCGGAGCTTCCAAATTCTCATGAATCCACCTTAAGCTCATTATCGATCGACCTAAACGTAACTCTTTATCTCGATTCTCCGAGTCCTTTCTTCGTCCTATGACACACATATAAAACGTGAACTGAAATACTCTTATCTTTTTCTTTCTCTACTTCCTTCCTTTCAATTTTGATAAAATCCAGGATTAACAGGGGGTGGTACGTACATAAATCGTACATACATATCTATTTATAAATATGTAAGGTCTATTGTCGACCAGATTATTAGATCATTTGGAGAATAGTAAAATATCGATTATTCTTTACGAATTAATATAAATCTTATACAATGTAAGCAATCCGGTCTAATTTATAGAAAAAAAAAAAAAAAAAGAAGGAAAGAAAAACAGTTTATTTTTGTTAATCACTGTTATTTAAATCAACATTGCGTATCAATAAGCAGTTACTTTTTTTTTCACTTTCTTTTCTCTCTCTCTCTTTTTCTTCTTTTCTGCTTATCTTAGAGATCCAGGTTAGTTCATGTTTCTTTCTTTATTTCTTTCGGATTTCCGCGGAAAAAAAAGTATGGCTCATACAAACATCGTATGTATGTATATATCTGTAGTACTATCATTACTATCACCATTACACCGATATTAGAAATGATTCATTTTTCCATAGCTTTAACAGATCTTTTTTTTTTTTTTCAAGATTTTAGATATTTTTAACACGAGGAAAAGAGAGAAAGACAAAGAGAAAGAGAAAGAGAGATATCATGTTTGCAACGGTGAAAATAATGTGGTTGAGGATTAGCGGTTGTCTCGGTCTGTTAATATTGCGAGCGTTCGGCTTGGAAAACTGTTGAGAGAGAATGAAGAAGGATTGAACGAATATGCGTCAGTAGCACGCAAATACACACACACACACGCACACGCACACACACACATTCACTAGAACGCGCGTGCCATCAACTTGATTTCGTTCATACGTGCGCGCTTGCTTATTGCTTTTAGGGTGGATAATCGTTTTTATCAGATACAACTTGCTTGTAAAAACCACACGAAGGAAAGTTAATTTGGATATTTAATTTTTTAATGAATATACTGTATCGAACATACTTCTCATACTTCTCTCTTTTTTTCTTTCTATTTTTCTCCCCCTCCTCTCTCTCTCTCTCTCTCTCTCCCCCTTTCTCTCTTTTTTCAACGAACTCAACGTACAGCTTCACTTTTTCTTTCTTTCTTTTTTTCTTTCCTTTTTGTATATTAATTACGTTTTAAATCACTTCGACGGTTAATAAATATATAATTAATTAATCTTATACGGGGGGGGGGGAAATAAAAGAAATCTTACTTTGTAACTTGTTTGCAATGAAAATTTAACACGCGTATGTATTTTTACGTTTCATATATTTTTTCTTTTATTTTCTTCTTTCGTATAAATTTTTCTTTTTCCTTTTTTTTTTTTTTTTAATTTGTGCCGGTTAATGCCGAATCCTACGATTTTTAGTCTCGTTGTTGGTCTCACGAACGTCAAAAATTCGAATGAAGTTTCACCGATTTATTACGATTAATTATTACTATTATCAAATGCAACGCGATTTTTTATACGAACCACAGGATTATGTGTTTCGGCAGAAAGCTTACACCTTTGTTTAGACACAGCCGAAGTGAAATTAGTTATCGTTACTCGTCTTATTTACATATTATTTACATTCTTGTTAAAGTCATTCAAAGCTTCTTCGTTGTCAAATTAATACGATTTCGAGAAATTTTTTATCGACGATTTTTTCACACGTATGAAATAAAGAAATCCACTAAAAAATTAATTAGGAAACAAAATAGATAGAGAAAAGAGAAAGAAATAGAGAGAGAGAGAGAGAGGTGAGAAATAAAAAAAAGTTTCAAAATAAAAAGAGGAAAAGCTAGGAACAGCAACTACCTCCTAGATGTCCTACCTGATGCGCGTTTATCTCGCGACTGACTCTCTCTGCTCTCTCTCTCTCTCTCTCTCTCTCTCTGCGCTCTCTCTCTCTCTCTCTCTCTCTCTCTTTCTCGAATTTCCTCGTATAATAGTGGATATGACGGCGTCTACGATGGCGAACACCGCCGTGTCAGCAGTAACCTCTTTGCAACCCGAGCCGAACTAAATTAAAAATAAGTCTTTGCTTTGTAAGCATAAAAAAACCTCGCTACGAAATCGTCTTTATGTGTGTTTTTAACTCTCAAAAAACATAAGCTTATTCACAATGATAATTCTCGACGACATCGAGAGTTAAGTTATACGCGTGAGGATTTCAACCGTTAAACATTGAGCTGTTGTATCGTCTGTTGAAATATTATATTTATCGATCTAATGTCCAAAAGTTTGGGGGAGGGGGTAGATGAATTTTTATTTTTTTTTTTCAAACAATTTTCTCTAATGTCAGAATATTAAAAAGTCGGTCGGGTTTCATTCGTATGGGGAAAAATATATAATGTACTGTTACGATTAAAATTTGTTTTCAAACCGATAAGTTTCCACAACAAAGTATACTAATAATAATAATAATTATTATTATTATTATTATCGTTATTACAATAGAAAATAATATTTTATTTGGGAACAGTCCATCACTGATGCTTGATAATAAAAATATCAAGATGTCTTTATCGATATAATTCATTTACGCACGTGTAAGCTTGATCTGTGTTAGTTTCGAAGTTCTCGTGGAGTAGATCGAATCATGGAACAAACAGTGCGCAGTCGTCGGCGGATCGAGATAGACTGAATTAAAAACAAAGTACAGTTTTCGAATATACAGAAGAGTTAGAAAACGAAACAAATAAATGTATATATTGTGCTTAGTGTTCCGCATCGTTTGACTGGTATTGTCTTCCACATATATACGTACATGTACATCCGACGGATGCATGCCTTTTATTAGAGAAAACTTAACGATAAATGAAAATAAAATAATGCAATAATACAGTGATGAAATATCGAGATTGATTCACGCTCTTTCGTCAAATTTTGATTAAAATAATTTATTTGAAAAAGTAGCTATCTAAAATTTGATATAATTAATGATTAAAAAGAAATGGAATTGTTCTTTTCTTTTCTTTTCTTTCTCTTTTTTTTTTTTTTTTAATTTCATCGAATCAGACTTATCGATCCAATGAACTACATATAAATAGTTAGTTGTTGATTGAAAACATAACAAATTATGTGAAAGTAAAGAAATGTATTATATCGATTTATTTGATTAATTTTTAAAATTTTCTCAAAACCCTAATAATTTGAACGATAAACTATCGTGGAAAAAAATTCTATTGGAGTTTAATGGAAACCTAATAGAAACGTAAGTTAAACGCTAGATAAATCAATTTTTACGAATTTTCCTTAAGTTACTCGGGCAAACAGCCAACTTCAAAATAAAAATCTCTTGAAGTTTCCGATAAGGAGCGAGTAGAAGGTGTATTATTATTAGAAATGGAAGAGCTTGCAGGCTCGATCAAGCAAGTCGATAAGAGAATTGTTGGTCGATTGGTCCAGTAATTTCATTCTGGCTCACAACGAACGGAATGTTCGTCCACCAGGTAGCCAGCCATTCGATCGTTGATGACGTGCCAGATTTTCCTTCACAATTATGTAACGCTTGCCTTACGAGACCGGTCTAGAGTTAACTGTTTACATGAAGAGAACGAACTAGGGTGCGGCGAAATCTAACTAACTTTATTACATACAGGGTGTGTCGTTTATCTTGAAAAATAGGAATATTTCGCGAAGGACTGAGCGTATAAACAATTTTTTTACCACGTTTGTTCGGTACGAAGGGAACATCATATGGTGTCAATTTTCTTTTTCTTTTTTTTTTTTTTTTTTTTTTTTTTTATAAATTAAGTGATCGGGGTAATATCACAGTTAAACTCATATTTTATAATGATACTATATATTTTTCTTGTCCACGATTTGACGATATTTTTCGAAAAGAATTCAACGACGTGCCATATAAGGTCATTTGTAATTTTTATATGATATAAATTATATTATAAATTTGTGAGTACCTAAAGAGTATTAGGATATGTTAACCCTAAATTGGACAGGAACAGAAGATTCTGATTATTTTACCGATGTCGCTTAAAGTATATTTTTGTTTTACCTACCGTCTATAAGGTAGAATTCTGTTTTACCATTAGTATCTCGATACTAAGCTATGGTAATCCCTGTGATATTAAAATAAAATTTTATTGAAATATTAAATTTAATTATTTAATGTTTAACGCCCATTACGAGTTATGTAATGTTTATTTCTCTCAGGTCATTATTCTCATGTTTGAACTATTGTCGGAAACACCATTTTTTGACACGATTTTTTTTCAAAAAAAGAAAAGAAATAAAAAGCTTTTTCAAAACTTCAAAAAGGCCATGTCCTCGCTTTAATCTTCATGTTTAAAATGACACTTTGTTCATCGTAATTGTTCGATAATTACGTCTGCACTCATTTTTGGTGTAAACTATTATAAAACCCGGGGTGATGTGTAGGCTTAAGCATAATATAGCGTAGTCGTAGTTTTGTTTTCGTGAAAACAATGGTTTACTTGGGACTATTTGCATGTTTCTTGAAAATGACCGATTGTACGGATAATGACAAGAGATGAACGTGGGAGTTAAAAAAATATGTTGAGAATTTCTTACGGCAAAAGTAATTTTAACGTAAATTATACTTTATAAAAAATCTCTTACACATTGTCTTATTATATATTATCATTCAATTACTTACATAAACGCAGCTGGTATTCAATAGTACATTTAAGATCGATGTCCTGTAAAGACAAAGATTCTATGGAAATTATATAATTATTGGTGTGATGGAATTCACTATAATAAACATTTATTCTTTGCGATAATATAAAATTACACGTTGTAATAAACGAGACATTTACAATATTTCACAATGGTAATTCGTGTACTTTATATACGATCGCTTGAAGCCGCTGTCGAGTTTTCTAAGAATTCAAATTTGTTTATTTTCGAAATAAGGGATTATGAGAAGAAAAGAGAGAAAAATGAAAAAAAAAAAAAAAAGAAAAAAGAGAAAACGCATAACGAGCACGACTCCGTTAGCAACCGTACTTTAGTACATCTATATGTTATTCTGTAATTTTGTTTGCCATATTCCGTAAACGTAATTAATATCTAAAACAAAAATGTTTCCTCGTACGAAAAAGTTAATTCATTTTCGATTTTTCTTTTAGGAATTATTAGTATTAAATATTTAATAAGAGTTTCGTTCATGAGAATAATCGTCAACCATAAAGTGATCTCATCTTTAGCTAGTGTGTTATCAGAGAGATATCTGATAAATAACCCAGACGCAAAAGTTATATATTACAAAAATGTACAGTGTTACGATTCCTTTTTTTTTTTTTTACTGGTTCCATATGAACATTCTTCTTATCATTTATTTCTTTTTTTTTTTTTTTTAATTCGATGTTCGATGTAATATCGCGTATGCAACAATCTTCCTTCGATTAATTCATTAACCGCTATGCGCTACTTACATAAATACAATCTATTTACACAAAAACATTTTCTTTTTTCTTGCGTATAATAATTTCCATTGCGTGTTGTTAGTGGCTTGAAAGGAGTCGATGAATTACCTGGAAAAAAAGAAAAAAGAAAAAAAAAAAAAGAAAAAAAAATTGCCTTCCAAGTTCGACATCTATTAGGCCGAGCGAGATGAGAACGGACGTCCAACCATCTTCAAATCCATTTTATTTCAGGGAGAAATATATATATATATATATATATATATATATATATATATATATATATATATATATATTTATATATACATATATATATAGATATATATATATATATATAAATAGATATATATATATATATATATATATCTATTTATGTATATGTATATGTACGTATTTATGTACACGCGCGAACGGACCGTGTCGCGAAAGTTTCGAGTTAGCCTGGCTAAACTAAATGGTCAACTACAACTTATAAAATATAGCCGGAAGAACGCTATATTCAAGTTAGTCGGCACAGATCCATTAGCCCGTGCGCTTCTACACGCAGCTGAACTTGACACCTGAAAATGGAACGCAAGGATGAAGTGAACGAATGAGAGGAAATATTGTTAACTGGGCCATGCAGGACATGCCGCACGAGACAACGATGCGCTTTCGTGTTTATTAGCTCCTTGGTACTATTATTATCATCATCATCATCATCATTATTATTACAATAACCACTGCTACTATTATTATTTACTATATTGCACTACTATACGATTTTTCTTCTTTTTTTTTTTGTTTTTTGTTTTGTTTTCTTCTTCTTATTATTATTATTCTTATTCTTTATTATTTATCGTTGTCTTGGTTGCATGACGCTGCATGCTCTGCCCGACTTTCTCAAGTATATCTCGGCGTTCACGTACGCCAAACGCTTGTACTCTCTCTACGACATTTACCTAATCTTAAACTGTACGGAATAATACTAGGTAGAGTTTTAAGTGTGAGTACCGTCGTCACTGGAGTAGCAGTTATGGCAGTGGAGCTTGTGGTTTCGAACGCGTACGTCCGTTCCCATTAATCCGTCACCGAGTCGTACGTGACAGACACAGCACTTGAAGCATTCCATGTGATAGAACAAGCGTAGACTCTCGATTATCATCGCGGCGCCTCGACCTAACAAAGACAGTACAAACCGGAACTCGTTAATTCATCTACCTTAGAAATATTTGTTCTTCTTCTTCTTCTTCTTTTTTTTTTTTTTGGTTTTTAAGTTATATTATTTAATTTTTATTAATACCTAGCTCGTCTCCACAATGCGAACATTTCTTTTTGCCACTGACGCTCAACATCTTCTCTTGATTGTCGGAATTATGAACAGACGGTAGTGGCTGCTGAGGTTTCTGTTGTAATGTTAATTGTTGATTGGCGTTAGAATGTTGCAGAGGAATGTGTTCCTGACTCGTACTATGTTCTAATCTGAAAATATTCGTTTTATTTGTAATATGATAAGTTTAATGATACACAATATATATAAATATATATATCGATAAAAATGACGTATTATATCTTTACCTTCTTCTCGGAGATAGTGGCTTCTCTTGGGCTCTGTTCTGTACTCTTTGAGTAAGAGTTTGTATAATGGAGTCTGGTAACGGCTTGCTATCCGACCGTGTCGGTGCAGCGGCATAAGGTACGGATGTTCCGGTCACGTGCGGTTGAGACTTTCGTGCCGGGGATCGTTGATTTTTCTCGTGAATTCTACGTTGTTCTGCTTCCTAAAGAAATAAAAGATAACAATGATAAAAATAATATGAATAAAATAAAATTATTATGAATATATGTATATACATACATACATATATATATATATATATATATATATATATATATATATATACATAAGATGATGATAATTATTAATTATAATAATTATTTATAATCTTTATCTAAAATCTATGTATATTTGACGAACCTAATGTATATATAAAACTAAACGTACATACGTGTAAGTTAAAAATAAATGTCCATATCTTAAATAAGATATGCTCATACATATGAGACGTTTCTTTTTTTTTTTTTTTTTTCAAATTTACCTGAATGAGCCAATGTTGATAATTGAAATCATGCGCGCCTCTAGGCACATCGCTCTTCCTTCGTTGAACCCATTGATCACCTTGAACGATCCGCGGTCGAGGAGCAGCGCTAAGGGCTTGCAACGTTTGCCTCGTCATTTGTTGACCAGCATGACAAGAAAGTGTCGTTGCTGAGGCACTATGTCGCAAAGATGCATCCACTTGTTGCGGTATCGAATCTGCCGATGGTACTCGACTGTTCCTATCATTAGAAAATATATAGACCATGAGATCAATTTTTAGTGCGTTTTAGTTCGATCGTAATTACTTGATTACATAAAAAGGGATTATTATATATATATATATATATATATATATATATATATATACAATAGGTATATTTTTTTGCAAAAAAGAAAAAGAGAAAAAAAAACGGACGGGAAGTAGTTTGAACGAACAAGTTTGTGACTATTTAACTATTTCCTGTTTCCTCGTTCAACGATACACAAAAGAGTTGACAATTTTCATGCGAACCGAGGAAATTTATTCACCTAATGGTCACGTCCCTTTGTCTTTGTTCGATGTGACGTAATGGTTTGGCAGGTGGTATCGGAGGTGGAGGTGGTCGTCTCCTTTGAGCATCCTGTAGCTGAAGATTCGGCATGGACGATCTATAATTTACGGCTGGCTGATGCTTGTATTGTTGGGCGATGTTAGATGAACCATGAGCAACGTCTTGCAACGATTTCCACTGTTCCTGTAATTGTTCCGCAAGCTTAAGTTGCTTCTGTTCGCGATAAGCCAGATTGTTCCTTTGCCTCTTCAATTCCTCTTGTTCTAATTGCAGAAGTTCCCTCTCGACTCGTAGAACTTCCTGTGGGAACGGAGAACAAGAAGTTTCATTTCCAAATCCTACCGAACCCTATCAGCGAGGAAAGCGGATTATTGCGAATAGCGAGTCTCTTCGTCTTTCGACGAGATTTATTCAAGAATAAAAAAAAAAAAAAAAAAAAAAAAAGGGGAATAGAAATATGATGACATTACTGGTGCTAATCCCTTACCCCAGAAGCAAATTCATCTTCGTGGTTGTTCAACCCAGCACCAACCAATATCTTGTTCTGTGAATAAGTAGGAATAATGCTGTTGTCAGTGATCGTGAAGTCAGAAAACGTCATGCTAATAAAACGTCTACGAAATAATCGACTGATTCACATATATAGACTCATGTGCATACATATATATATATATATATATATAAATGTAGGTGTGTGCATTAGTAGAAATCTCAAAAGCACGAACGAACGACAAGCTAAGGAGATATTTTAATTTTTTTTTTTTTTTTTTTTTTCCTTAATTTTGTACTACTTTAAGCAACTAACGTGCAGATGTAAAAGAGTTTATATCTTTAAGAATATTTTACTTGTGTATCTTCTTATAATCAACGTGCTTCCGTCTCACCTCTTGCTCACGAATTTGATTTTCCATAGCTCTTATTCGTATCTCCTCCTTCCTACGAGCATCAGCCGCCGCTCTTCTTTCCTTCTCTTCGATCTCGCTTTGAACTCTCAACTGTTCCACTTGAATCCGACGCTCCTCTTCCTGCCGTGTAGCCTCGACTCGTTTCGTTTCTGCCTCGATACGTGCAACTTCCTGTTGTCTCGCTTCATCCTCTTGATGATGATGACGATGGTGATGATGATGATGATGATGATGATAAGGCAGATGTTGCTGTTGTTGTTGTTGTTGTTGCTGTTGCTGTTGTTGCTGCTGCTTTTGCTGTTGTTGTTGCTGCTGTTGTTGTTGTTGTTGTTGTTGTTTACGTAAAGTCTCTTCCTGTTTACGCACGTTGTCCTCGTTTTTCCGTAAATTCTCTTCCTGTCTACGTAATACGACTTCCTGCGCTCTTTCTCGTTCCAATTGCATCTTCTCCTCTTCGAGTTCGCGTAACTTGTGAGCTAATTTTTCTCCTAAATCGCTGTTATATAAACGGGAGAGGGAAGGAGGAGAGAGAGAGAGAGAGAGAGACATACAGACCAATTGGTAAATTGATACAAAATAAAACAAACATGCGAAGAAAATTTTGTCGAATTTATAATTTATTCGATAAGTCATTGGATGTGTAAAATAAAAAGGATTAAAAATATTTACCTGTTCTGCTCGTGATTGTTCCCATATCGCCATTGTTCCTCTTTCTCTAATACTTCGATGATTTCTCGCTCCTTCTTAGTTATTTCATCCTCCTCCGATGAGGTCACACTGGCGCCAAAAGGTTCGCTACTCTGTCGACTGTGCTGCGACATATCAGGGCTGACAGGTTGTTTCGTCCAGTCTTCAACGTGTCCCAGTTCAACTCCGGAATCCCTCTCATGGCTTGAATCTTGCTCGTAATTACTGTCGGTGTCGTAAGAACGACGATGCAGCTGTTCGATACGTCTCTCTTCAGCGAGAATCGCTGCCATGTCTGGTGGCTTCATTAACGTTAACTCTCTTTCCAAGTCATCGTCGTTAACCTAGTTTTATTTTTTATTTTTATTTCTTTTTTATTCTATTTTTTATATATATATATATATATATATATATATATATATTTTTATTAAAGTTACGTCGATTCGATCGTTTGTCGCACGCGCTTTTATATGCGCGTAAAGTATGCGTAATTTATAAATCGTAATTACTAATCGTAAATAATGAAAATAAAAGGATAATTATTAAACGTACGAGTACAAATTTTAATAGCTCGTTGTATTGATGAGAAATCGATAAATCAGAACATACCCCTTCTATTCCAAGAAAATCGGACCGTCTCGTTCGCAATTCCTTTTTGATCCTTCGGGTGGAATTCAATCTCTTAAGTGGTTCCACCGGTGGAGCTTCCTCGTCACTTATATCATCAACGGGAGGTGGTGGTGGCTTTTCTTTGGGTGGCTCGATGGTCGTTGGTGGGCCCAAAGGAAAAGCAAGACCAGTCACTATTTCTTCGTCGTTCGACAGGCTCAACGGCAAAAACTGAAATGCATTTACAATATTACAAATAATCATGCTGTAATCGTACAATAAAAAATGTTAATCTTTGATAACGAACTATCTACGCGATTAATTTTCATTTCCATGATGTTCTTTACGACAGAAGTAATCAAAAAAGAAAGAATATCGAATTAAACGAATACAAATTTATTCCAATAATTTTAATGGTTTAATTAATTACCTGTTGAGGTGAGACTGGACTGAGACAATTAATCGTATCGATATTAGAGGTTTCTGTTTTGTTAAAAGCCAATGACGTTGGTCTTTCAAGTCCAAGGATCATTGGTATTGGCGAAACAGGTGAATCAGGTGTATCTTCAGTCATTTCTTCGCTTCCAGAATTCTTCGTTTTAGTTGTCATCGTTGTTTCGAGCTTCGTATTCATCGAGATATCGATAAGTTCTCGCTCTTCACGATCCGATATTGTAGTACCGCTGTTTGTTGTCTGACAAATCGTTTCAACCTTCTTCTCCTCGTCCTCTTTATCCATGAAGATTGGTTCCTGTTGAAACGCGGTTGGATGTTCAGGCGATATCTATTATATAGAACGGACGAATCCGTGCTTCTCTAGCGCACTATACGAATTTTGCAACGCTACATTCTATGCAAATCGACAACACGCTGGAGTGGACTCTACTTGAGAGGCAGAGTTTCTCAAACGTCATTTATTTATCATTACTTTAATTCGCTTCAATGGAATATAGAAGAAGAACGTGCAAGATTTTAACGATTGCTTTAATTAGATTACTATGCCTTTTGAAACTATTTTTGTTTTTACTCTTTTTTCTTCTTTTTCTTTTTCTCCTATTTGTAAATCATGCGCATTCCTGCCTTGAAAACGAACGATTTACTATTGGGGGGAATTCGAGCGATCGATAATCACCAAAACATATGATCTCCGTTCGATCGTTCGTTAATTTTTTGACATTTAAATGTTATTGGTAAATTTATCGAAACTTTGTAAATTTATTCACACTTGAGAAACACTGATTTACAGGTAACATTGGTCGCGGATGAAAGATCATGTCGAATTTGTTGTGGTAATTCGTTCGTTTCCAATTCGACTCTGTTATATATATATATATATATATACACATGATATTTAATCTATCGATCGTTGCAAAATTTGTCGTGCGACTTGTTAGTAACTACACACATGCCCTACGTGCCAAAACCAGATCCGACTGTTAATTTGGAAGAAACGAGAATTAGTTAGTCCCAATTAGATGCTTCACTTAATACTCGAAATAATAAACATGCACACGGAAAATAAAATAAAAGATGATTTTTCTCTTTTACGATTATTTGTTACGATTAAAATTTTTACTGAATTTTATCAGCAATTGAGGAGGTATGTAGGTGTACGTACAGTATTCTAACGACTACTGCGTTGACACAGTGACGAAACGATAGATAAGATCATTCGACCATCGTGATAAGAGATCTAATCTAATCTTTGTTCTTGCAATTTTTAATTGTATACGAATTTCAACAAAAGCTATTCGAAAATAATTCGAATTTGATGATGGATGTATAATTGGTAATTCCTGTGTATTTCTTTGTCGTCTTAAGAGAGCTATAAACAAACGTTGTTCATTTAATCCATTCGAAAGAATTCGAGAGTCCACTCATAGATAAGAATATTATTATCGAAGTGTCTTCGAGTCATTCCGATCTTTTCTCTTTTTTTTTTTTTTTTAGTATTGCAATTGTTATTCCGAGTTTCCTTATCTCGAACTTCTCGAACGATCGATATTTTTCAACCTTTATCTCATGTTGAACACATCTTCTTGATCATACTATTAATCGATTAATAAAGTAATTGACATTATCGACATTAATAATGCGTATTGATAAACGTTGAATTTTAATCATGATTAATAATGATCAATGTTTGACTTCGAAGAAAAAACAGATAAATAATGATCAACGAGGAACAAAAATTTCATCAAATCGTCCATGCCTATCTGGACCAATATATTTTCTAACAGGCAGCAAACAGAGAGATGATAGCGAGCAAAATATTCTTCGCGCCGAGTAGTCCTCGAACGGCGTGAAAGAATTCATAAGAAGCGTTTCACATTCCAAGGAAGGTATATATCGGAAAACTTTGTAAGAGAAAGCAACGAGGAGGAACGAATCGCGAAAGGGTAGTAGCTATGGTGGTGATGATCGTCAACGCCATGCTTTTTTATTCCCGAAAAGGGTGGTGAAAAGTTAAGGACGGGAGTGCAGGCTACCATTTTATCGACCTGGTCTAATGGAATCAAAAAGAAAGGGGATAAAAAAGGAAGGAAAAGAAAAACAAATTATGATGATGATAATGAAAAAAAAAAAAAAAAAAAAATAGAAAAAAAGAGAAAAAGTAGAAACAAAAAAAAAAGTGAATTAAACGTGATACAAGAGATTAAATTGAGGAAGATTAAGTGTGGGCTGATGGCAAAAAAGCTGAAGAAGCAATGATAAACGCCACCTTACCTCGAGTTTCGCGAGTTTACCCAAGCTTACGAGGAGACTCTACACAGCTTCGTAGGAGGAGCGATTATACAGCACGCCGATGACATCGATCCGGCGAGGGAAGAAGAAGAAGAAGAAGAAGAAGAAGAAGAGACGAAGATCGACAAGGGAAGTAAAAAAAAAAAAAAAAGAAAGAAAGATGAAAGAAAAACGAACGGGGGTAAGGGATAATAATAAAGATCGTGTCATGGAATTCGCTCGGCGAATGGAGATGATCAGCGTTCGGCTCACTTCTTTATAATCTCCTTCGAATCAGTGGTTTTCAAACTACAAAGTATTTCCTTCCTACGGATATAACCCATATTATTGATCATTCTTAATACGTTCTGTTTTTTTTTCTTCTTCTCTTTCCTCTTATTCTTTTTCGAGAACAACGATTTTTCGTCTATTCGAAATACTACGACGATTAATCGATCCTGAGTTATCGAAATTTTTAACGAAAAGACAAATAACAAACAGTTTTTGATTTAAAAATATTTGTTCTCGGGAGACTGACGATTTCATTGATTTAACGAAAGGAGAGTGTAAGCTTTAAAAAGTTTGAAAGCCACTGTCTTAAATAATAAGAAGTCGTGACGTGGCATGACCTCTGATTCCGATGTCACGAGGACGCAACACTTTGACCGTACTCTGTGCGTGCACGTATTGAATTTGCGACTGACGATGACTGAATGCGTTGGGTGTAAGTGTTTGTACGAAAGAGAGAAAGAGAGAAAGAAAGAAAGAAAGAGAAAGAGAGAGAGAAAGAGAGAGAGAGAGAGATGGGATATTCGGTTTTGTCTGTGTGTCAATCGAGGAATAGAGACGAAATGATGTATCTTTCTTGATGTATATGATTGTACATACGATCTAAAGATTGAAAAAAAAAAAAAAAAGAAAAGAAAAGAAATGATCATAGAAACGAAAAGAAAATTTCATTCATTTTTCAAGACGACACTTTACTACTTGGCTGTTGAAGAATTTCGAATACCAATTATGATCTACTCGTTTCAAATAATGATATTTTCTAATTATTAAATACTCGTTTGATCGAGGAGAATCAATCACGGAATGCAGAAACGATCGGATTTATTTGACGAACATGTCCAATCAATGATTTTGATTTGGGCCAAGAGAGATATGTCAGGCCGATCGAGTCAAGTGTCCTCTCTTTGAAAAAGGGAGAGGGGTGGAGGCGAAGAGAACCTCGGCTGTCGTTAAATCGATCATAAGAATTATGAAAGACGATTGGTCTATGTTTCATTTTTTTTTGTCTTTTTTTTTCGTTTTTCTTTTTTTTTTTGTCACTGCCCAAATATGACTTATATTTTCGTGAATTATACTTCTCCCACAAATTGCTACAATTCAACGTAAGTACTTACATTACCCACTACTGCGTGCCAAGTGTGTCTCGACAGATCGTGTTAAAAGTCGGTATACAACGATTACAAGTTAATCTAAGGTAAAAGTTCTTACATCGTACAGTAACGTTCTTCGAAGATGTAATTATGTGTTTATTCGTCGATCGACGCTTATTTTCTCGCTTTTTCTGTCCGTTCGGTGTTATCCAAAAGATAAAGGAAAATGAAGAAAAAAAGAAAAGAAAAGAAAAAAGACAATGATAGCGAATAGGCTTTGTTCGTCGATTCGTTAACGTTTCGAGCTATAAGAGAAACAAAATAACTAAAAAAAATCTTTTTCGAACATGAATACGTAATACGTAAAATGTTTATAAAAAAGATAATTAATGAAACAAATTCAACAAATGAATAGGATGAAAAATGTCCAATTAATTTTTCAATCGAAAACAAAGGATAAACATTGTTAAACAAAATTTTTCATCCTTCCTACATTATATCTTTCATTTTTAAATGGCCTAATAATCACTTTCTTCGTATCTAAGAATTTACGAAAAAAAAAAGAAAAAGAAAAATCATATGCCTTCGCATTCTCGTATTTTTCTTTTTTATTTATTTTCAGCCAATGTAATAAAAGGCATGGCCGATGAAAATATATAGAGAAGGATAGATAGATATATAGATAGATAGAAAAAGAGAGAGAGTACGTCATGATTATTCGAGCGGATATAATAATACGTATGTATGTACGTACGTACTTATGTATATTACATACGCACGTATGTATATTTTCCGAACTACCTGAACTAGTTCTAACTGCGATATTTGTTCTTTTTTTTTTTTTCTTGCTAATTAATCAACGCTTCTTTTCTCTTTTTTTTTCTTTTTTTTTTTTTTTTTTTTTTTTTGAACGTTCTCGCTCTCGCATCGCATATTTCTATATACATCGCTTATTTTAATTAACGGGTATCTCGTACCCTTTTACGCATCTCACGAAGTATGTATGTACGCGTAATGGATGACTAATAAATACGTTTGAGGGAAGCGATAGGCAGAAGAAACTTGCTACCGGATACGTGAAGATAAGTACCGGTTAAAGTTTTCGAGTCATCAACTCTCATTCCGTTCGATCGATGTGCATTTGCCATTTGAATAAAAGCCAAATTATTCTTGACATGGAAGACGAAGATTTTTACGGAGAGAAAAAGACAAAAAGAAAGAGAGTAAGAGATACAGACAGATAGAGAGACAGATAGAGAGAGAGAGAGAGTGAGTGAGAGAGAGAGAGAGAGAGAGAGAGAGAGAGAGATAAAGAATTTAATATGAAAATAAATAATTCTCTTTGTAGTTGCTGCCGTGACACATTAACAACATCATAAGTTTCTCTCCGAAAGTGATAAAGATCATAATTTTCGTCGGTCACGTTTATCTTCTTCCACCGGGCTTCCCGATTTATATACAAAAATTCTAATCTCGAATATTAGCACGTCCCATACGAAACAAGTATATACGTTGTACATATATTTGAATTTTTCTTTTGTTATGTATACGTTTAAGAGATTAACGTGTGTTCGTTAATAATTATGATAATATTTAATAGAAATATTTAATACGATTTAAGAAATGTGTTCGATCGTTTTTTAGAGTACATTATATTGAATATTTCGTCAGGAAATATTTTTTGAATTATTGACCGACCCTGTATATATATATTTTTTTTTCAGTATGTCTATGATAATAGGTATATACTAATAAATGATATCAAATATACGTATATATTCGACGTATTATATTAGTACGTGATATATGTTAAATACACGTTATAGGAGTATATATAAATACAGAGTAAATAACTAATCTATCGTGGAATAATTTTGAATTCATTTATTTCAAGATAAGAAAATCTTTCATATAAAATAGTACCCCGATTATATCTGCTATTTCGTATGAAACATTTGAATTTTAATAGAAGAAAAGAAACAAATCATTTCATCTAGCGATTAGCTATAAATATATATATATATACTCTGTATGTTTTCAAATATAATCAAATAGAATATATGTACATTATAGGTTTCGTTTCGTATGATATTGGAGAGCTAGTTTTTAGCGAAGTACAGAGAGATAGTAAGAGACAGAGAGAAGAAAGATAGATAGAGATAGAGATAGAGAGAGAGAGAGAGAGAGATAGAGAGAGAGAGAAAGTCCGTGCTACTAATCGAAAATAGCCGAAAGAAAGAAAATTAGGAGCACTGGCTGACAATATTTATCTTAGGACTTTCTAAAAGCGTTGCTACGTCGCTGTTCGATCCTAACCTCGGCCATGGCTGAGTTCTGCTTCTCGTTAACGCGATCCACCGTGATGAATGGTGTGACTGATGGTGTCCCGGGTATCTTTCCTTGCGGTACCATAACCTTTTCGCAAACCTCCACCACCGTTCGTCGTCTTTCAGCCGTTATTGTGTCCTCGCCGAACGTTGATTGGTGATCCGTGCTGGACGTAGGCGAGGACGTGTTGGACGAAGAAATGGACGGGGAGGATGGCGATGATAATTTCGATGGTGAATTAGAATTAACAGGAAGTGGTATTTCCGAAGCTTTAGGGCTTTGATTGGACGACGTTCGTGTCTTCGAAGATGACGATTGGAGTTTTGGAGAGGATGGTGAGGTTGGTGGGCTAACGGAGGACACAGGGCTATTGATTGGTGATGATTTTGCAGGGACTGTTTTACGAGGTAACGGTGTAGGGATTTTCGAGATTGCTCTAGTCGCTTTCGAAGTGTCTTGATTTGGACAGATAATAGTGTTGATGTTGTTGATAGATGATTCTGAAGGAAGGCTTGAGGTCGTTGACGTCGATGAAGTATTACTCGAAGGGCTTTCTTCGATGGAAGGTGGAGAGGATGTGCTTTTATCGTCTGTATCTTTGGAATTAGGTAAAGTTTCCTTGTTATTTATAGGATCTATAGGATCCTTTAATAATGGTAGCTTTGGTTTGGGAAGTGTTTCGGGTGGTGTTCTTCGTGGAGGTACTCTGGGACTTTGATAGACGATCGGACGATTCGCCGTGGGTAGTGTATTAGAGTTAGTATTAACTTCTACTTGCATATGCGGGCATGATTTGTTAGTCGACCGTTCCCCAGAAGAAGTTTCAGCAGTATCCTAAGGAATTAAAGATTTATACACCAGATTGTACCGATAACCATATCCCAAAAACAATGGAGAGAGAGAGAGAGAGAGAGAGAGAAAGAAAGGAAAAAAAAAAGGACGAAAAATAGATGCACAGTCATCAAATTTACACGTGATAGAAAGAACCATGGCCGATATTTGTATATATTGAATTTAAACAATAAATAGAACTATAAAAGCTTGAATGCGATAACTTCGTAAAAGCATAATCCTACCTTCGTTGTTACTGCTTCTTCCTGATTGGCGACAGTCGTCGTAGACTCGTTCGAAACGGTGTTCGACTTCATCGTGTTCTTATCTTGTACGGACGAAGAGGTGGAACAAGAGGTGGCCTCGATCGTTCGAAGATCCTCTGGCTTCTCCTCGACGATCGTGCTGGCGTGTACAATCTCTTCGTCGACCGGTTCATCGGCTTGGCTAACCGAGCAGCTAACGTCAGCCGTGTGAATGCCCGAATCCTCTCGATCCGTGTCGTTGAGAAGTTCGGCCGAGGAGGACGAGGCTGGATAACGTCGGCCATAATCGAATTCCTCGAGACTTTGAACACGTTCGAAGGTGTCGGGGCCACTAGAAGCGTCGGCATCGAGCGAGTCGAGACTTCTATGAAAGGCTGCTCTTGGTGCTCGATATTCCGAGTCCGGCGATGAGCTTCTCTCGCTAGGTGTCGAAGTATCGATCCTATTTTCTTGATCTCTGAAGCACAGAGAGTGTTTAACGATCGACGCTCTCTTCTCCGTAGATTCCTTGCTTCTAATAGCGTCCAACGCATTCAAACGATCCTTGATCGTCCTAGCGGTAAGTTCGCCGTTGTGTCTGGACTCGTGTATCGTTCCTGGTGCCGATGATTCGTCGCTGCTGCTATATTTTTCTAAGGTCGAAAGCCTTTCACGAAGCGGCCTAACGCTTTCCAATTCCTCGGAGCTGACCTTGTGATTACCGGAGTTAGCAGCCTTGCTCTCTCGTTCTATCGCCTGTTTCTCCAAATGCGATAGCCTCTCTCTGATCGAACTCATATCACCGGATAATCTGTTCAATGCCTTGTTCGATATCTTCTCGGTGTTTTCAGCTTCGAGCTTTTGCTTCTCCAAGTTCGACAGTCTCTCCTTGATCGACTTCGTACAGGTGAAGTCACCGGAGAGCCTGTTGTTAGCTTTTTGGTCGGAACTCTTTTGCGATGCCTTCTCAAAGATTTCTCGTCTCTTAAGGATATCGACTTTAACCACAGGCGTTGTCGCTCCTTTGCTCTCCTCGTTCAGGCTCGTCTTCGATCCGTTTGTCGATGACTTAGCGCCGTCCAATTTTGCATCCAAACCCACCAAAGATCTCCTTGGTATATTCTGTGAAACTCTTGATACATATCCACGAATTGCACCTTCGTACGTGTATTCCTCTGGCTCCGGCGAACTCGCGGTTGCAGTGGTCGCCGAATCGTATTCCTGATTGTGATTATGATTGCCATGAAAGCCATTGCCGAATGGTTTCTTCGTTGCACTCGCCGCTGTCGTCGTCGTTGTCGTCGTCGTCGTCGTCGTCGTTATTGCCGTCGACGTTACGTTATTGTTTACATTGTCACCGGCGTCACCGGTCACATTATCAACATCCGAGTGGTTCTTTTCAATTTCACTGTCTCTGTCGCTCTGAAAAAGAACAAAAAAGACAATGTAAACGATCGAATATTTCTAAAGAATTTCATTCCTTAAAATTCGTCGATTTATTTAACAAAATTACGCGAGAGTAATCCTTTATTTGCTTTACAATCGACGATCGTATATTTTTATTCAATACAAAATTTATACTTTTGTTCGATATAATTTCATTGAAATATTATGATTTATATTCGGAGTATTTAACGTAATGTGAATTCGATTGAATTAATTGAAATAATTGAAATACTTACGAGAACGCTGTGAGCATCGTCGTGAGTATCACCACTGACTGAACTTTTGCCGCTACTGGTACCGATTCCAAGGTCGCTCAAATCGTTCGCATCCTCCTCGTGATACATGGCCAGACTAATACTCAATTTCCGACCTCTGTTACCTCGCTCTTCCATCATCTCCGAGAAGGTTTTACTTCGACGTCGTTGTCTATCGTGTTCCTCGAGTTCTAGTTTTTTAACCTCTACCACTCGCTCGATTATGTGTTCTTGGCGCTTCCTCCGACTGCTCTTCCAATTGTCTAGATTCTACGATACAACATTCATACTTTATTATTATTATATACTTTACGTAGTAAAAAAAAATTTACATAATGTTCTATTATTATATTATATTTTATATAATATATTTTACATAATAAGTATTAAAGATTTTACATATTATCTAATTAATTAGATATCGTTATATCTAATTAGATATAAGTATAATTTTTATTACATGTCGTCGGTGTCGTCGTTACGTTGATATATCTGTTAATTATATATCGATATAGATAGATTTGTTCATTATTATTTAACAATTTATTCTGAAATTCTTACCGATTGCCAATCTTCCGGATCATCTCGAACTTCCTGTTTAATTTTCTTTACTTCTTGCACTTTCTGCAATTGTTCTTGTGCGGTACGATACAAAGAACATGGTCCAACTTTGACAAATTGAAGAGGATTGGTCGCTTGTTTCGGTGGTATTTTTAACGTTGTTTTCAATTTTGGCGGTTCGTGTGCGATCTGTAATCAATTGATTGATACACACACATATATATATATATATTTTTTTTTTTTCTTTATATAGCAGTGAACTAAGATCAATCGATCGTCTATCGTTATTTTCTAACGAGACTGTTTAACGACCGTAATACGCGTAACAATGCAGGTACCGTTCGTTTTACTCGTCGAAAAGGTATGTCAGAGAACATAAATTGGTTAATCGAAAAACTATCGCTTCGCTTTCACATCCGTTTCCTGTCCTCTCTTTGTTAGATCAACGTAAATACCAAATTCCTTTGAGATTTTCTCGTTTAACTTCAAAATGTCTTTCTAAAATTAAATCGAACGAAACATCATATTTTCCGATGACATCGTCATTTCATATTTTGTAAACATTCACGTATCGTCTCGTTTTTTTTCTTTTTTTTTTTTTTTTTTTTTTTTAATTCAGAATACTTTTGTAATATTTTACGGTGTTTTAAATTAAAAAAAAAAAAAAAAAAGAAAGTTACTCATCGTTGATGTATTTTTAATATTCAACGTTAGTTCGCTTCAATATTTTCGAAACACCCTGTATAAGACAGAAGCCATACGCAGAGGTCATTCGAAGCAGGATACGATTTAAAACGTGTCGACCGCTTATATACATTGTACGCCGATTGCATAAGCCTTTCCGCTAATGCGACTAACGTCATACTTTGGGTGAAAAACTCTTAACGGCACGGAAGAAAAGAGGTAGGAGATAAGAATTGTATGCACTTTGGCCGCTCACTTGCACTTTCCAGTCCCTCCGTAATATACGCGAAGGAATAACAGCTGATAATATGATTGAAAATAACGTTTGAACGAAGTTTAAAGTTCGTCGTCTAAACGGAAGCGGAATCACGCCGGCAGTTCGTCCTTTCAAGCGTGAACAATCGTAATCGATAGTTTTTACGTTGATTACCTATGTAAGAGAAAGGCTTCCCCTTTCGATTTCTTCTTTATAAGTCGACAAAATAACCGTAATCCTACTCGTAACGCGTTTCCCCTGGCTAAATTTAATCTTCGATTACTGATTCGATTTTACGTGATTCAGAATAACAAGTACAGATACTCCATTGGCCAAACTCCAAGCTTTCTACGTAATGATTTATTTCATGTAATCATTTTAAATAAATGTATCCACATTTATTCTCTTAGCTAATCATTACGTATATATCGATTGATCATCTCGTTGAATATTATATCAAGATTCGATAAATATTTTTGCAAATTATTACTATTATTAATAAGAACCGAAGGTAACACGTATCTTAGAGAATATACGTACATTTTATTCTCAATTGATTTTCGCGTATATCGATTATATATCGTAAGAATTTACAAAAAAAAAAAAAAAAGAAGAAAAAGAAATATTGGACGAAAATTATGACAAATTATTGTCGAATGTTTATCACATTTATCAATGACATTGCAAATTAATGAGATACGAAGGAGATTCGTGAATGATTTTATTTTTAAGGATAAATTGTTAAGATTAATTGATGCGATTAGGTGTAGATTAGTGAATTCACACGTGATCATGAATGAAACGTGTTAAAAGATATATGTCGCCAGGGGGTATATATATATATATATATATATATATATATATATATATATATATAAGAAAGATACCGCAATCGTTTCTAAAACGACGTATTATATAGGTTAACACGTCTATACGTACGGATATATACATATATATATATATATGTGTGTGTGTGTGTGTGTGTGTGTGTGTATATAGATATACATATATGTTTGACGTAATACAGACCATCACTCTTTCGTTTCGCCGCTCAGTGGCGGCGGTTTGCGAGGCGGGCATCCTTCCTTCCTTCTTCCTTCGCCTTCTCCCTTACGGTACTCCTCCTCTTCAATGTAGAACGAGTGCTCGCACGGATGAGCCCATCCTATGTCTCGTCTCTGTAAAAGACAAACAGGAAGTGTTAATGAGGAAAAGGTAACGATAACGGATTATTATTATTAACATTTATATATTCGGATTGATTAACATCTTATTAATATTCTTTGTATCAGACAAATTGTCAATTGGATTCAATTTATATAATAAAATGATGATACTTGATTTATTTTTACATGATTGAAATATTATGAGATATAATGTCAATACGAAAAGTATTAATATTTGTATTATGCAATATACGAAGTATTAATACTATTTAACGATATATAAAATATTGACAACTACGCTAAGCTTGTTTGAAATCCAATTATATTACGAATCTATTGTCGAGGAAGAATATTGCATTAAAAAAAATATATATATTTCAATCGAATTGTAATTTTATGAATTCAAAGAATCGTTGATTTTTTTTTTATGCGATGTTCATCCTCGACAATAGATTATTTATTATTATTATTATTATTATTATTATTATTATTATTATTATTATTATATATAATAAAACGAAGCGTTTGATTTATTTTAATATGATTGAAATATGAAAAAATTATTATGTAATGTTATTCAAAGTTTTTTTGATATCCAAGTATATTACCAATAGGACAAACGAACAATATTGACGACGAATAAACATTAATGTAAATATATCATCATAAATATTCATTAATTCTGTAATTGATTCATTAACGAACATCGAACGAAATACGAGTATAATCGAATGAATTTCAAAAGTTTATTCTCGAATTGGCGTATAAATAACTTGGATGTTCAATAAATTCCCTGACGTTATTTCGTTGGTTGTACGAATTTTCGAACTAGTTGATCGTGTTGCATTTTCTGGCATTCCACGAGAGCTTTTCTTCCATTCCTACACGTAGAAAAGCTTGAATATTTGTTTGTGTGTGTGCGTGTGTGTGTGTGTGTGAAAGAGAGAGAAGTGTGTGCCATGCGAGACGAACAAATATTATTCCAGTCAGTTTATGTTTGCGAGGCGCATCCGCCCCATGGCTTTCTATTTCGGAAGCGACGAGCGTTTTCAGCTCGCTGAGCAATCGACTGAAAGGTTCTCAAGGCTGACGAGGTGTGCATTTCGTGATATCTTTTCTCGATTGTTTTTTGATCTCTCTCGATAAGAACTTCTTTGATAGTAGAAACGAACGATAGCTGTTAAAACGTCTTTGATTATATTCAATTCATATACGTACTTACGTATGCATATATATATATATATATATATATATATATATATATATATATTTTTTTTCAATCAATAAATATCTATAGTATGTTATTTTAATATGTTAGTAATAGTTGACTTATCCTATATATCCTATATATCCTATATATGTATATATATATATAGGATAAGTCAACTATTACTGACATATTAAAATAACATATTATAGATATTTATTGATTGAACAAAAAAAAAAAAATAAATAAATAATCTTTCGTACAGCACATAGAAACGTATAGTTTTATAATAAACGTTTCATTCCAAATCGTTTTCTTCTAAGATCATTAAATATGAAATTGTTGGCGTCTGACAATAATTATTGACTCACTCTGAATGCATACGTAGTAAAGTCTAACGTCTCCTTGGTAAAGGAAAGACGATGTTTGCTCGAGCAACAACCGTTAGAACTTTATCTACAATATTCGTCTTCCCTGAGACTTCCCTTCGAAAGCTGTTAAAACAGTATACTCTATAAATTAAGATATAAATGCGAAAGCTTTGATTCACTTTTTTAAACGACTTATCTGTGTTTCAAAACAGAGAAAGCATTGTCATCTTGTCTAATCACGAATGAAAAAAGAAAACGTTCTGTTCCCTTAGAAAAACAAAAAAGAAAATAAATAAATAAATAAATAAATAAACAAACGTAGATGACGATTGAGATTAATTATCATTTGATATTTCCAAAAATTAATCTCAATAATCCAATAATTTTTCTAATTCGGATTTAATTCAGTTCGATCGTTTTTTTTTCCTCGGACACATTCATTCAATTATTAACGATGAAAAATTAAAAAAAAAAGAAAAAATAAATGAATAGGACGGTCAAACGGTGATGTTCGTTCCGATGACAATCAAGCAACGTATATGTCCTTTTAACTCGAAGATCGAGGATCGAGGTCGAGCCATTTTCTGGCTTCGATATGTCGAGAGATAACGTCGACGTGACACTTGTCGCCAGATGTTGCGGCTCGGCTCGCTGCTTACACGACACGTTTCATTAAGCGTTCTACGCGTGTGTGGACGTGGACCACCGTAGGATACATCAAAGTCACCTAAACTCCGTGGTTCGAACTTTCAAAACGAAGGTCGATAGAAAAAAATGCAATAAATTTATTCGCGATATTTTTTTATATGGACCATTCGCACCATTTTTCCCCTATCCAGTTTTATCACACAGAATAATTTTAATCGAAGTTGTCCCTTTCCCTCTCCCATTTTTTTTTTTAAACGAAAGTGATCCCGTCGACCTCGAATTTATTTCTTGTTTTTCTATTTTTTTTCTTTTTTTTTTTTTAACCGATATATACGTAAACAGATATTTCGGATCATTTTTTCTGTCTTTTTTTTTTTTTTTTTTGTAGATTTTCTTAACAATCTTTTTCGTCGTCGTAAATTATTAATACTCGTAATTATTTCAAAGAAAATAATAGAGATATATTTTTGAAAAATAGACAATACGTGGTATAATAAATTTTAAATGGAAATTACATTATTTAAACGGGTCTCGTTCGAATGAATATTTCGATTTGCCTCGGACGATTAGGAGAAAATCGTGGTGCCGTAAATTCGACGACAAACGACGAGTCGTGATTTCGACACGCTCTGTAAATTTCTAAGTCGAACGGTAGAAGGATGGGTGGAGCCGATAATGACGATGCTGACAATTACAGTGTCGATCTAGGCAATGCGGATTTCGAACTTCGATATACGTTCTTGAATTTGCACTGCGTATCGCATTATTTCCAATTTTTCCCCCTTTCTTTATTTCTTTCTTTCTTTCTTTCTTTCTTGCTTTCTTTCTTTCTTCCTTTTTAATTCAAGCCTTATCAGACGTTCTCTCGTTTTCTCTCCGTCTTTTCAAGTCAAGCTTGATTGATTTACGATTAATATCAAATAATGTCCCCTAATTAAATTACTGTTCGTTATTTTGAGCGATGAATCATCGATCATTGCAGTCATGAAAAGTTTCATAAGAACATTTCATTGTAAAAATGAATAAAAAGTTATTAACATGTATATATATATATATATATATATATATATATATAAAATAATATGCGTGTATATACGTATATACATATATATTCTAATACAAAATATATTTTTTCATATTTTATATAAGGACATTATTGCACGTAATTACTCGGATTTATAAATTTGTCTGTTTATACAGAAATATTTATAAATATGTATGGGTTACTGTAAAACGTGTTTCGTACGTTTTGAAAGTAGTCGTGTTAGACGTTGGTCACTCTACTTGATACGCTCGTAAATATCTTGATATTATCTACGATTATCTCACTTGGTTCATACGCTATACAGTATACGGTTCTTCTTCTTTTTTCTTTTCTTTTTTTTTTTTTTTTTTTCAAGGAACCAATTAACACTATTATCCGCAGTTACATCTATGCTATGCCTCGGTAAGCAATTATTACGTGGAAAGCATGGATCGTATGGGATATTTTCTAAGGAGTAAGATAGATCTTCTTAAGTTTTGTACTTTCGCTTGTATCGGCACCGTTCTATAACGCTTCTCTAACGTACCTTTGATATGCTGTTAATTTTATAGATTTCCGGCGAGCCCAAGGAAATCGTTATTCGAGCGCGTGCGAGAGAGAAAGAAAGAGAGCGAGAGAGAAAGAGAGAGATCTAAGGATTTTCTAATTACAAACTGCAGGTAACCTTAATTACACGAGCAACGATCGTAAGTATATCGTTGGTAACGATCATTAAAAAATCCACGAAAGGTTTTTAAATCGATTCGACTCCGATATATACGATATCATACATGCATTTATATCGAAGGATCGATCAAACTATCGATCGGAAGGAATATATAAGGAAATATAATATTTTCCTACGAACAATTTCACGAGATAATTCGATATACTCTCGGTAGATGAATCTCGTAACGAAGAAAAGAGTTTATTCGTCGTTCTTTCTCATTCTTCCTCATCCTCTCCGTATTATTCGAGGAACTCGTTTCAAAGAGGCCGAGAGGATCGAAGGCCCATCGATCGAGCTGATCGTCTTCCAATGCCGTACGTACGCTGAGACAGCGGCAGAGAGGGTGTAATAAAAACGCGAAGATGAAGATAAAGGAATTTCTGGCTAGGGGGTCGCGACCCGAAAGACCTTGCGATGAACCTTGATACAACGAGTCGGCATATTTCTACGCTTGCTACGCGTATCGAAGGTACGTTGAGAAAGAGAGAGAGAGAGAGAGAGAGAGAGAGAGAGAGAGAGAGAGAGAGAGAGAGAGAGACAGATAGAGAAATAAAAACACACAAGGATCTATCTTTCTTTTTATTGTTACTTTTATCTTTTTTTTAAGGTCAAATCGATTTTTTCTTCTCTTTCAAGATTTATGAAAAATATCAAGACTCAATAAAGGATAGAAGATGTGTCCGTTTATCTCTTTTTATTTTTTTTTTTTACGTTCTATGCGAAGTCATAGCCGTCTGAACGCGTTACTGCATTTGTTTCTCAAAATATCAGAAAAAGGAAGACAGAGAGAGAGATAGAGTAGTGGAACGACAGACAAATCGTGCGATAAATCGGCTGATTCGCCAAAACATTCTCGTATTTTTGAGATCTTACGAGTCTCCCCTGGAGCTTCCTTCTCATCGTTCTCCCTTTCGAAAAGCTCTCCCCTTCTCTCTCTCTCTCTCTCTCTCTCTCTCTCTCTCTCTCTCTTTCTCTCTCTCTCTCTCTCTCTCTCTCGTTTACTTCACTCCACGTTTACCGTACTTCTTTACCCCACAATTCTTAGAAACTCTATCAAATCGAATTCGTAAAACGTTACCTTTTTTTTTTTACAATCAAAAAAAATGTCTTGAAATTTTTATATATCTTTTACACGCGCACGTACCTACGTATGTCGAGAAAAAAAAAAGAAAAAGAAAAAGAAAAAGAAAATAAAAAACGAAATAAAATTATTATCGAAATTAATCGATTTTGAAACTGATTTTTGTCTTAGATGAAACAAAAAAAAGAAAAAAAAAAAAAACAAGAAAAAAATAGACAAATAAATAAAACGAACGACAAAATCTTATTGTATTTACGCATAAACGCATACGTGTCCTACGGATAAAAGGAAAAAAACAAGAAAAAAAAAAAAGAAAAAAAAAAAAAGATTTAGATTTAAATAATATATTCTTGAATATCGAACACGTGTTATTATCTTTTATAAATCTAAACAAAGGAAACAAGAGAAAGGAAAAGGAGGACAGCGCGAAGCGGAAACTCCACCCGCCGAAACTTAATCGTGATCGTAAACGTGATACGCGTTTTTGCGCGTGCGCGCGCGCGCACGTTTTCTAACGCAAGATATCTCACCTCTGTATCTCTCTCTCTCTCTCTCTATCTCTCTCTCTCTTTCTCTCTCTCTCTCTTTTGCTCTCTTGATCTCGCTCGCGACTGCGATTTCATATCGCCGAGAAGAAGCGCCGTAACGTTTTATGGTACATAAAACGGTGGACTTTATGCCAGCATGGCTCGGGTGAACCTTTTATTAAACTATGTCATGATGTTTTACGGTCACGGAGCAGCACTCGAACGAACGCCTGCTCGTAAGTAGGCAGCACGCTTGTCCCCCCCCCCTCCTCCTCCTCCTCCTCCTCCTCCTTCTCCACCACCTTTTCCTCCTTCTTCTCTTTCCCCTCATCAAGATTCCGGAGTGTTGTTGGCAACCCTCCTGACGATTACTCGAAACGCGTGTTTCCGTTAAAACGCGTGTCTCCGTTTTAACCAACTCGCATTCGAATTATACCCATTGTACATAAAACGAATATTCGGATAATTGGACATTCGATCGTATTAATAATGTTTTCCCTTCGAATTCACTACAATTTTTTCCACTCCATCGCGAATATTTCTTCCTTTACGTTTATTTTTCTTCTTCTTCTTCTTCTTCTTTTTTCTTTATGGATCTTACATCTTCTCCTTACATCTTATATCGCGAAAGATTTTTTCTCTCATTTTTCTATATCGTAAAAGAAATTCTATATATCATTTTTCAATAAATTTTATATAATATTTATACGATTTTGTTTTCTCCTCCCAACTCTCCACGATAAACTACCGATCTGTAAATACATAGATACGACTATTTATCTTTTACTCTTTCTTCTCTTACTCGAGCGTGACTAGTAATATATCTCGTGTTAAACTTGTTAAAAAAATGAATGAATAAATAAGTCAATAAAAAAAAAAAGAAAAAAGAAATAAAGAAAAACGCGAACTGCGCATCAACATTCGCGTTAGCCGTACAAGTGAATTATTTTCACGACTTATCGAACTTTTATACTTAGTCTTATTGAAGAAATTCACCGTAAGAAGAAAATACGCGTTCGATCGAAATTTTAATAATAATCTTTTTGATCTTAGTGACGTAGAAAAATTTTTGCTTCGAGTGAAAAAGGAAAAGAAATATATATATATAGATAGATAGATAGATAGATAGATAGATAGATAAATAAGTAACAAAATGATCAAAAAGGACGAAGAAGATGAAAGAGGAGAAGAAGAAGAGAAGGAGGAGGGAGGAGGGAGGAGGAGGAGGAGAAGGAGGAGGGAGGAGGAGGAGGGAGAAGAAGGAGAGAGCTCGAGAGAGGCGCGGTTCACGGATATACTCTCGATACGCTCGTAATACGCGATATATCGTCGTGGTATTAATAGTTACGACGTCGATCCACGACGTGCGTTTATTACTCGCGTATATTTTCTCTTACCTCCTCCGCATTCGCCTCGTGTAAATTACACAATGTTAAGTTACGTACGTACACACCCATAGCTAAGCTAGATAACACGCGCGACTCTTTCCCCATCTCTTTTCTCTTTCTTCTTATTTTTCATCTTGTCTCTCTTTATTTTGTATCCTTCATTTCTCTCGTCCCTTTTCTTTCTAGATCCCTTCTTTCTCTCTCTCTCTCTCTCTTTTAAAGATCTTATTGCTGCTGGTGGTCGTTTAGAAATGCCATGAAACTAATGGTTCAGTAAGAATTAATGAAACGATTCGTCTTGGATTGCACTCCCGCAGTGGTTTATCTTTTTTCTTCTCTCTATCTTTCTCTCCTCTCTCTCTCTTTCTCTTTCTCTCTCTCTCTCTCTCTCTTTCGTTTGCACGTCCTTGCCAAGAGCACGTTGCAGAACGATTTTAATCCGATTCAAAAGTCTTAAAAAAAAATAAACCAATTCGAGCGGATCCAACGAATTACATCGTCGATTAAACAGAGCCAAGATGGATTGGATCGTGAGAACGGTAATATTTGTAAGGAAAGAAAAAAAAAAAAAATAAATAAAAGAAGATGAAGAAGAAGAAGAAGAAGAAAAAACTAACACGATTGGTGATGAACCAATTATACACGTTACCACGTCATTCACGGTGAATTTTTCCAATCGATGAAAAAGTTCGTGTCCTCAGTGTATTTTAAATACTTGTTTGATTCGAAAGAAAAAAAAAAAAAAAAAAAAGTGCGGTTACGCTTTCAATTGCATTTTGGTTTAATAAGAATATAAAAAACTTCGAACGTCGATATTGTTAATAAATAAATTTAGATCAACGAATATTTCGTATATTTCGGATTTTTTAAAATAGAATTTAAAGAAGATTCGGGAATACGTACACGTTCAAGTGAAAATTGAATGAGGACAATCGCTGCTATATGCTCTCTCTGTCTTTCTTTTTTCTTTTTTTTTTTTTTTTTGAAGAAGAAGAAGAAGAAGAAACGAAGGAGAGAGCGTAGCTAGTTCCTCTACTGTTTCTTTTCTTTAGAAGACAAGAGGGCATCGGCCCTGACCGTGACCTATCCACCAACACTATGTCTCCTTCGTTAATGAACGTACACACACGTACTTATGTACATACGTCCGTCTTAAGATTCGACGAAAACAATTTTTTTTTTACTTTTCATTTCCCTTTCTTTTTCTCATTTAACTAGGCCCATTGTTGTGTCAAGCAAATACGAACGATAAAACGAGTATTGACAGGTGTGACTGAGTAGAATTTAATTTACATTTACATTTACATTTACATTTACATTTACATTTACATACGTTTCCCTTCGTGAGAATTCTTAGCGTTAATCGCACAACAGGTAGAGAGACACGTAATGATGGTACATAGCGATTTAAGTCACTTTCTCCGCGACATACTCGACACGTTCCACTCGGCCGAAATTTCCTATTTCTCGTTGTCGATTTTCTCTCTCGTTTCTAGGTACTATGAGACGCGCGAAAGAAAAACGACGAAAAAAAAAAAATAAAATAAAAAAAAAAAAAGAAAGAAAAGTCGAAAACAACATACGAACCTAACGTACACAAATAATTGCACGTACAAAAACCGTGAATCACGAGTACGATCTTAACGAATGTAATTATTGGAAATAATTATTAATTAAATGTATCGCAATCTGTACAAAAAATTGACGATTGTAATTTTGAGAAAAAGAAAAAAGAAACGAGTTAACACGACATAATAATTAATTATTATACCATAAGTGATAGACGTAAGGTAGTACGGGAGTGTCTGCGAAAGGAGCGCGAAAAAGGAGACGTAACAAAAAGATAGAAAGGAAAAGAAAAGAAAAAAGAAAAAAGAAAAAAAAAAAGAACAGGGAGAATAGAAAAAGGAGATAATGAACCTGGTAATCTTGAAATTCAGATTCTCAGCTTTTAACGAGAAGAGCGCGCATACGGTGCAAGGGAATAACTGGGAAGGCAGGCCGGTGCGTAATGCGCATGCCGTATAATAGAGTCGGCTGCTCGGCTGCGGTTTTCAAATTGATTTTCCGCGGTAGTTCTTGATCGATGCTTTACCATTACCCCTTCCCCTTTTCTGGCGTTACTCGCAAGAGGGTAGTAATTCGATTCCTGGTAGGTGATCGTCGACGAAGTCTCGGGAGCTTACGGACTCGAACCGCCACAAGAGTTCGATAACTGAATATTTTTTCTTTTTTTTACTCGACTCTCTTCCTTTTTCTCTTTTTCTTTCTCTTTCTTTATTGTTATAAAAGAATTAATAATAATAATAATTCTTTTATAACGTTGTTCTCGCGAAGAGCGAAACCAATCACAAATTTGTTTCTCCGTTAAATGTAAATTATTAACGATCGCTTTCGATACTTATCGATCGCTAGAGCTAAACGATAAGGCATCGAAGTATCGATCATGATTATCTTTCATGTACGATTAGTATCGCGATATTCCTGTTATTATTCATTAACGGCTATCGTGATAAATAATATTAAAGTTTGATCGTCAAACTTTTCGCACGATATATCCCGATGGGTATAATAATTTATCAATTATTATCAATGCAACAAATATATATCTTTGGAATCTCTCGATCTTTTTCGGCTCAAAAAAATCAAAAAAAAAAAAAAAAAAAAAAAAAATAAAAGAAGAAAATATCGAAGGTCGAAGCTCGAATACTTCCTTCTCTGTTCTTCTTTTCTTCACTCGAGGGCTACAGTATCGATGGTTTCGCGCAAGCGGCGAAAGGGCGGCATTAATCCGCCATTAATGGCGGGTTCCCACGGCTGTCGGGAATATTAATGACCCACTTACGCCGACAATAATGTGTTTATAGCTGCAATTTACGATCGCGACGAGGACGATGAGAGTACTCGCCCGATCCCACATCGTTGTTCCGTACTCGATATTTTCCTCATTGAATATCATACTTAGCGACGCTTCGAACTGCGATTTACGACGCTTCTTCTTCTTCTTCTTCTTCTTCTTATTCTCCCTTTCTACGGTCCTTCGCGTGCGAGTAAACACGCGGTATGATTAACGTCGATCCTGTAATTGGTAGATCTCTGAGTCGAATTCTTTTCTCGTCTTTGATCTTTTCCTTTCCTTTTCTTATTTTTCTTTTTTTTTTTCATCAACTATCTCGATTCCAACATATTTGAAATGGTCAAGGATTAGCAAGGAATTTAGAAACAAGTTCCTTTTTTTTTTTTTTGTTTAGTACACGTAAAAATATTAAATAAACTTTATACTGGCTATGTTCTATCTCTTTTCTATCTCATTTAGTTACCCATAAGTATCTCTCTCGATCTCTATCTCATCAATCATCTCAATGTTTCCAACGTGACTCTCTAACGTGCTGAATATAAAGTACCCAATTACTAGCGCGTTAACATCGCCGCTTTTTTTACGATCATGTTTATAGATAAAATTGGCATATATGTATTATATATGCCAATATATATATATATATATATATATATATATATATATATATATATATGTGCATATATACATGTAGGAAATACGTATTTAGAAAATATGTCTTCCTTAAAATCATCGCCCATCTTCAATTAAGTCGTAAGACATTTGTAGTTTACGAATAAAATATCGATTTGAACGAATTTCGACTTTGACACGACGTCGAATAAAATTTACGTTGCAATTTAATGAAAGAAAATCTTCGATTGATCGAAGCGTTAAGGAAAGAAAGAAAAAGAGGAAGAAAAACAAAATGTTCGATATCGAACGATCAGAAATAAAAGAAAAAAGGCTGCTCTATTTATCGCGTCAGTATATTTGAGCATATTATCAGTATTTATAATAAAATATGTAATAAGAGCGGAGGTAACCCTGAAACTTAATTATTTATACCGATCGTTTGTTCGACAAAAATATTACATATTGATTAATTTAAATACCGATCGAATAAATAGAAGCGGGGGGAAGGTGGGTTGGGAAAAAGGATTTAAGAATTTATCTAATTTGATGTAAGAATGTAATTCGTTTACTAGTATCGAAAGGATCGTCAACGTTCTCTATGACGAGGTAAATTGCAGGAAGAGCGTGTAGTTACGTGTTTATATAGAAATAAAAAAAATAAAAAAAAATAAAAAAATAAAAAACGGGGAGAGGAAAAAAAAGAGGAAAGAAAGAAAAAAATCACGTCGTTCGAAGCATAGCATAACCGTTAATATTCGCGATATCTCGAGGTAAGAGCGTGACGATTCGACGGAAGACACGAGCACCGCTATATCCCTTCGTGTATACGTATATAAATACTAAGAAGACTTTGTGGATAACGAGAGTGTAGGTAGCAATATAAGAGATGCCCGAAGAGCCGCTACTAACGTCCATATATACTCCTCTCTCTTTCTTTCTTTCGTCTTTACTAGTATATATATACCTAGTTCATAGCGTGTAGAAGCAAGGAAAGGTTTACGTGCAACGACAGAACGACGTTCGGTAGCGTTCGAACGACGTCGTAATGGCGCCGTGCTTGCTCGAACTTGTTGCGCAATGTTCCTCTCTCTTTCTCTCTCTTTTATAGTGTAACACGGCTATCCGTAAATCTTTAACAACGAGGTGCAAGATCCGTGCTACTGTCTCTCTCTCTCTCTCTCTCTCTCTCTCTCTCTCGACTTTCAGATCTTTGAACCTAATAGCTTTTATATGTACCAGGAAGAATCTCGAACGTTAGAAAAAAGATAAATCAATTTTTTCTTTCCCAAGGAAGAAGTTATATGTACT
>OU426997.1:5750196-5755196 GCA_911387935.1 Dolichovespula saxonica
GAAAAAAAAAAAAGAGAAAGAAATAAAAAAGAAAAAGATAAAAGAAATTAAAGACTGGGTGTTCCCATACGAATATACGAGCGTGCATGCAAGAAACATACTTTCCCACGAGAAAAAAAAAAGTGTGCTTTCTGATATTAAATACATATCGTAAGGTAGAAGGATCGAGCAAAGAAGTATAATGATGATGATGATAGTCGTAATGATGATAATGTAATGAGAACGGTAGGAAGAGTTTCTTTTTTATACTTATTTATTATTGTTCTCTCTCTTTCTCTTCCCATTCGCTCATAATCGTTCGTAAATCACGTTATTAGAAGTTTCGACTTTTGCGTATAGCCTCATTTTCAAAGTCATTTTGTTAAAAAAAAAAAAAAAAAAAAAAAAAAAAAAATGAATCTCGTGCTTCGATCGATATCGACGCGTGTAAGTTGCGCGCGTGCGCATCAAAAAAGAGGAAGAGGAGGAGGAGGAGGGGGAGGTGGAGAAGAAGAAAGGCAACTAATTACCGGACGTTATCGCAGCTTCTCGGGATTTAGTACGAGGATGCACGTGCGATGGAAACTTCTCTATACTTGGCAAGAGATGCACGCCAATAATCTCTCTCTCTCTCTCTCTCTCTCTCTCTCTCTCTCTCTCTCTCTCTCTCTCTCTCTCTCACTAACTCTCTCGTTCTAGTCGAGCTCTGTTGGACGCCGATAAGTTTTTCGATCGGTTCGAGTAAATGGGAAACTCGTGTTACCTCGAACCACGATGGACGTGTACGCGTCGGTCTTGGAAAAGTTATCGCTTTCGCGCGTGAAAGAGTCAGTGAATGTGTGTGTGTGTGTGTGAAAGAGAGAGGGGGGGGAGAGAAAGGGTATCTCTAGGCTCTTATATTCTATGTGGCACGAATTATTTCGACGAACGGATACTTTAGATAGGTCGCATCTATCCTTAGGATTTTCTTACAAGTTTGTGGAGATAAAATGAAAAGAAAGTGATCCTGACGACGAATATCTTTCCTTTCTTCCATTTTTTTTTCTCTTTTTTCTATATTTAGTTCTTTTTTTCGTGACATTAAATAGGGAACGGTTTAAAAGGAAATGTGGATCGTAATTGTTTTTTTTTTTTTAATATCTCTGATTTTATAGGGTCATTTTCATGATCATATGTATGAAAGAGAGAGAGAGAGAGAGAGAGAGAGAGAGAGAGAGAGAGAGTGAGAGAGAGAGAGAAGTTGAAGATAACTTTTTCTTCGACTCATTCGAGAGTGACAGCTCTCGAGTAAAGTATGTCACTTGCACTTGCCATATTCAACCAGACGGAGAAACTTGCATGGGGTTTGCCGATCCGAGCGAACTGGGTCGTCAACGAAGACGAGGACGAAGACGAAAACTACGACTACGGGCTACGACGATAACAACAACAACGACGACGACGACGACGACGACGTCGTAGAATGGTATTTATCGATCGAAGGTAGAAATTTTCTCTTCTAGTCTTTGCAAGCAAAGTTACGTCGCGCAACGAAGTATAGCACAGCCTTTGTAGCCGTAGGCAAAGTAATTTCCAAGGGAAAATATATCGAGAAGAATCTTCACGAGATTCCACGTTTCGTGCCTTATAGGATGGAAGAATCAAATATATATATATATATATATATATATATCTGTGTGTGTGTATGTATGTGTATGTATATATATATATATATATATATCGTGGTCACGTGTGTATGCATTTATGTGCATTTATATGCATAAGTATATATATAGTAAAGCCACCACTCAGAGTTTGTTTGTACATTTCGATGTAGAGTAACACGTGTAAACACGTGCGTATCACGTGTCGTCTACTCAAATACACATACGTACGTACGTATATGTATGTATGTATTTATGTATGTATGTATGTATGTACGTATCTTTTAAAAGCATCAGCCGGACTTTAAACACGTGCTTCAGTAGCCTCCAACGACTTCTTATAAAGTATATAATGACTAAGTAAAGTAATCTAATAACAATGGGAATAATGTGTATACCAATAGTAATAACACAGCATATGAAAGACATAACAATAATAATAATAATAATAATAATAATACCGATAACAAAAATTATTCTACTATTCCTTTGATAACTTCAAAAGGGCCTCAAAGTTATCTACATAGGTTCTTTTATGATCATCCTCGAGTCCCTTTTCTAAATCCCTCTTTCCCCCTTCGTCTCGTTTATTAATAGATCATGCTTTTGGCAATCTGCCTATCGTTTCCTTTCATTCATGTTTCTGTCGGGTGCCGTTGGTAAGGGCGAAAATAAACGAACGAACGGCTACTAATTTTCACTAAGAGATAGACGCGACCACATTCATCTTTTTCTTCGGCTTTGTTTATTTGTTTATCCTCTTTCGATAAATCGATCAATTTTGTAAGATTTTTGCCTATCTCCTTCTTCGTACGTCTTTTTTTCTTTTTCTTTTTCTTCTTCAACAACGAACATATCTCGTCTCGTTATATATCATCTGTATATGTGGCGTGAAATTGAAATTTTTCTTCGTTCCTTTTTTTTTCTTTTCTTTCTTTTTTTTTCTTTTTTCTTTTTTTTTTTTTTTTTTTTTACTTCGATCACATGCCCGGAAAGGAGATCGAAAGCGATCGTGACGTAAGAGGACACGCTCGGCCATGCGAAAAGACACGAATAATCAGTGGCGAGGATTAGACTGGCTGCTTTTGAAAGGTTTTGCCTTGTCTGTTCATGGATTTTATAATCTTCGTTCGTAAGTATATTTTTCAGACGATGGTAGAAAGAACGTAACGTGACGTAAGAATATCTAGTAAAAACACTTGCCGTGTTAATGAATACATTTTTACAAATGTCGAGATCGCGTGTGTGTGTGTGTGTGTGTGGTGTGTGTGTGAAACATGAAGCCAATCCTTCAGAATCGATTATTATGTAAAAGACTGTCTTATATATATAAAAATAAACTTTTGTTTTTGAGTATTACCGTCAATTTTCTTTCTTTTTTTTTTTTTTATTGTTAATTTCCTTTTACGAGACAAGAGAGAACATTTACGCATGAGTGATTTCGAGGTTCGTTTGGTTACCCGGAAAAGAAGTCTAACGTTACATGGATTTGTGTCGTAATACAGAGCAAAGCGAAAACGCGAGGTCCCGCGTGACCGGTAGCTGGATTAAATCGAACATTCGAGGATTTTACTAATCGATTTTAGCACAAGACTTTTACATGTCTCTACGTATATTACATATATATATATATATATATATATATATATATATATATATATATGTATGTATGTAGGTAGATATATACCCACGCGTATCGAAACGCGATGAGACGTGATGTGTGTACATGGTGTGCATACATATATATATATATATATATATATATACACATATATATACATACATATATCTGTAACCGGCTATCTTATACCGCAGTACGGCAGACTGTTGCGAATTTAATTACTTTACTTCTCGTCCTACTACTTACATATATATATATATATATATATATATATATATATATATATATATATATATATATATATGTAACGCGTTCTATCCAACTTTCAGTTGAATGAAAACTTGGAAAACGAGATACATGTTTAAGATATATGAGGTTGTTTGAAAAATCAATTCGAACGTTACGATATTTTGTAGAACGAGGATATCTCGTTAATTCGAGTAAGTAATTTCACTCTGTATAACTTCGACGATATAGAATCAAAATATTTTTCAACGTGGACCTATTATATTCGTACAATGTATAAACATCTACGTTTTAAGATGACTTAAATAACGTCCAATTCCGACACAGAGAATATATAAATCCAAAAGCAAAAGAAAAAAAAAAATAATTGAAAAATCCATTATTAAAAAAAAAAATAATAATAATAATAATAATAATAAAAAGGGGACAATAAGGAAGTTCCTGTTTTCCAATTAGTCACGTTACCATGATCTTAATAAAATAATTAAATAGGAGATATAAAAATGTGATAAAAAAGAAAAAAAAAATGCAGTATGCATAATTAATAAGAATAAATGGTACGAAAAGAAATGAATATGAATTGACGCAATAGAGATAAAGAGAATAAGACGCAATAATATATCAGAGAAACCAGAGACAAGAGAGAGAGAGAGAGAGAGAGAGAGAGAGAGAGAGAGAGAGAATTTCAACGGGAGCGATATAATAGTTCTCTCGAGAGCGAAGCGAAGATCGTGGCGGCGATCGTTTTACATCGAGCATGTAACCGAATAAGAACGGAGAGAGATCGTATGCGCGATCGACTAAGAACAACGTAATCAAGTATACCGATAAGATCGATAAGTCGTAATTAAAGTTTCTTAATTAATCACGGAGAACGTAGGATACGGTTAGCTTTTACCGTCTCTTGAATTTTCATTATTAGGCACGTGGCACGTTTGCATTTAAAAATTTATATCCGTCCGCCAATTTTAAGCCGGAAATACGAGCCATAATTCGATTCAAATCGTTCGATTTCGATTGGGCACACCATACTGTCGGACACGTAAGATGAATTTTGATGATCATTAATTTAAACAAAATTTACCTCGCTACTATCTCGAACAATTTTGCCTTGTTCGTTCCTCGATACGACTTATTTGCAAGTACGATATTATATAAAAAGTATGTTAATCTGTTCGATCATGAGACTCGTACGACAATGAATAAAATCGATGACGATTAAATAATAAATCGTGGTGCAACGTAAATAATATACACGTTTCTTTAGCAGAGGAACGCGTTATTTCTTGATTACGTTGCATTAAAACGGTATAAACCGTTATTGATAAATACGTTCGCTTATGACGTTAGACTCACTCGGTTAAAGGACGATAATTATTATAAAATTTACAAAAAAAATTTCATACGACATACGTGGGCGGTAAACGATGAGAATTTGCGGACATGTCTCATTAACACAATTCCTTTCTCTCTCTCTCTCTCCTCTCTCCCCTCTCTCCTCTCTCTCTCTT
>OU426997.1:5760196-5775196 GCA_911387935.1 Dolichovespula saxonica
GTTTTGTCTAGCCAAGCAAAAATATAAAGTGGGTTGGGAAGAGTTTAACATTTTTCCGAGCTCATTATCTCCATTTGGTATATCAAATATGTTTGATAATGGAAATATTATTTTAATGGATTGACAAACATGCGAGTATTATTTTATATTGTTAAATGATCATAATATTTATTGAAATAATTATATTTCTATATTATCTCGTTCTTAAGTATCAAAATAATCTTTGAGCTGTCAAAAAAAAATAAAAAACAAAACAAAAATGAAATCTCTGAAGATTACAGAGGGCAATGTCTTCATAGCTTAAGACACTCACCTAAATGTCATTAGTCATCTAGGCAAAGTTCGACAAGACTCTTGTCATTATCTCACTTTAAATATTATATATATATATATATCTTCTATCTGGAATTTCTTATTTAGTTTATTTTTATATTCTCAGTTGTATATCCGAGCTTATGAGTTTAAGTCTTTCCGTAGATAAATATGACTAATGGTTATAAGTATTTACATATTTCTCAATCTATTCAATTGATTAATACTGTTACTATCTTTTTAATGTATAAACCACGTTTGCACGAATAAAATAACGTTTATGTTACACAATAAATTGTATCGATTTTCTTGATATGTATTCGAATATAATTATCCTTGAAAAAAAAAAAAAAGAAAACAAATCTTTTTTCAACCTATACATACAAACATACATACAAACATGAATGCATACATACGTATATACATCATACATACATACGTGCATGCATACAAACGTACGTATATACATACTTGTTTGTATATATACAAAGTAATAATACGATAGAAAATCAGAGGTGAAGAAGAGGTAAAGAAGGAAAATAAAAAAAGGTATAAGAAATCGCAATTGGAAAGGTAAAAGGAAGGAAACTAGGAAACGTTTGGCGCAGTGTTTTCTACGAAAAAGGTAGGGACTTTATACATAGGAGGAATAGAAGAAGAGGCCCGTCCGTGTCGCGAAATAACAAAGAGCCGGTGGTACGATGCGCCAAGAGTGTGCAAGAAGAAAGTGCGTTCACCTCTACTAGCATCCTTTACAGCCTTAGCTCGAACGGCAACCTTCTCGAGCTTTTCTATCCTCGGAAGGTAACGCAGCTAGGGCCTTCTATCTCGAGCAAGGAGCACCAAGCACACTTACGCACTTACGGCCTTACGCGTTAATGCCGTAACGATCGTGAACCAGCCTCAGCTAGCCTGACTACGGCTTGCTACCGTGACTGGCTGGCTGTTGTATAGTTGTTGTTGCTGTTGTGTTGCTACTGCCACCATCAGTCTCAACGTACTTTTCCTTTTAAGCTATCGACCTTACTTTAAGAAAGTCCAACGAATTTATTATATTACGATGATGTGTACGTACTGATACTGATTTACGATTTTGTATAATATAAATGCGATGATAAGTTTGTTACGTGCTTTAATACATACGAAACACTCTGTATAACATCGTGTAACTTCGAAGTAACGTTTATATACGTCTGTAGATTTTATACGCATCGTGTATTCTGTATTCTTCAAGTTTTGTTTCATTTTCTTTTTCTTTTTTTTTTTTTTTATATATATAAAATTAATCGTTCGCACATATCCAAAAATTAATGTTCGCTTAATAAATATGTCGTAATATTAGTTTCGTATTAAATGATTATCTTTCTATTCTCTTTCTTTTTTGTTTTTTTTTTTTTTTTTAACACGAAAAAAGTATGCTACTTCAGGTTGATAACGTTTCTATTGCGTGAAATAAAAATTTTCTATTCGAAGTGAGGACAACAAATGTATTAGTAATGTACATTGCATAATATTGTGTATTACGTTAGGATTACGTGAATTTTTAGGGTCCTGAAATAATTATCTTAAAAAAAAAAAAAAAAAAATTCTTTATATAAAAATTCTATATTGTCTGTGAGACAAAAAAGGAAAAAAAAAAATTAAAAAATAAATAGAAATGATTTTTTTCTCTACGTTCAAACTTACCGAAATAGTATGTGGTTATGCGAGAGTAAGCGGTCGCCTTTTGTAAATGACCGACGTTTTTTAAAAACGTTTCCGAGGTCGTTCTGGAGGGCACATTCTTTGAGAGGGCGAACGTCTACCCCGAAGAAGAGAATGTTCTCGAATGATCGAAGGAGCCTAACAGGTATGCGGAGATCGGAAAAAGGAGACCCGTCTACGCCCACTGGAAATTTTACACTACGTCATCCGTCCGAGAACGACCTCGTCCTACAAGCCGTACTAAACCCTCTTTTACGATGTATTATATACATACATACATACACACGAGCACGTATAAGATAGGATAAACATACAAGAAAACGATTGACTTTGAACATGAAAACATAAGTTCTATGGAATAAGAAAAAAATATACCGTACAAGATTGTCTTCCTTGTAAGGATACAACGTACATGTTAAAGATAATAGATATTGGATCAATAAGATATGTGTGTGTGTGTGTGTGTGTGTGTGTACATATAAATCATTGGCGTCACATTAACTTTTAGTATTTAAAACAATTTTATTACTAAGGGCTACACTTGATTGATGCTTAAATTGTTGTTTGATATTTAAAATAAAAATTTGTTTAATAATTAGATTTAACATTATTAAGCGATTAAAAGATTTATTGCCATTGAATAATAAATAATGCACAATACACACACACACGCAATACACATACATACATACTTTATCAATTTTCTTTAATTTTTCTTTTACGCAGTTAATCGATTTAGGAAATGTATGTATATACTGGATCATGTAACTGTTATTATAATAGTCGAAAATTAACATTGCAAATGTTTCATCCTGTTTTGTAAAATTTACGTAGTACGTTTTCCAAACGACATCTCCTATACAAATTTAAATAATAAATAATCGATTAAGTAGAGATTAACACGTGACATGATTTATTGTATTAAAAAAAAAAAAAATCGAGACATTAATCTCGCGATTATTTTATTTTTCTTTTCATATATTACAAATGTTTTCTCCTTCAAAAATATATTCGATAGATCAATTTTACATGATACAATCTTTCCTTAGAAGATGTTGCGCAATTTAATCCTCGTAGGTGGATGTGTCGCCGGACGATGTAATTTGCTAGAAGTAGCGCTTACGGTCGAGGAGAAAAGAACGGACGCGTTTAATTGCAACGACAACCCACGCCTGCCATTTACATTTTCGTCACGATTATCGTCGAAAGATTCAAAGTCCTCCTTTCACGGAAATTCTATTTTCTAAATGACGTCTCTAGATTATTATACATGCATGCATCGATATAATACGTTCAACGTATAATTACTGTACATAATTTATAATCAATAGCAATATCAGCCCTGGTATAAACTTTCGACAAAATTATTTTTACATTGCTTCATTTTATATCGACCTACTTTATTTCAACTATAATTATATCATAGTTGGCCTGTAAAATTAGGTTGATAATAATTTAATCGATAAATGATTACGGTTTATGATAAAAGAAGAAGCATGAAAGAAAAGTGAGGAAAAGACCGAATGAAATATTTCTTGATTGATCGTTAATCAACGATTTTATTTTTTATTCTCTCCTAAAACAGCTTATTTACGTTTCAGTTCAGGAATACTTTGGTATAGTGAAAAGGTTTTATTAAGAATATGAACAAAGGGGTTCATTCCAAGCGATAGAGTCTATCTCTACTTCTATGATCCATTATCTTCTTCAGGTAGAAGAACATAGAAAGAGAGAGAGAGAAAGGACCCAAGGACGATAATAAACTTTAAAAATAAAAACAGGTACCACTTATAATCTCTTACAAAGCACGAAGGAAGTATTACAAAGGGCGATGAAAATGGCGGGAAATAAAGTGCGGTAAACGAGGGAAGATCTTTCTTCCTCCGTCTGTCTCTCTCTCTCTCTCTCTCTTTCTTTTTCTGGAGGATCCGTAAAGAGGATGGACCTGTCTCTCGATATATCGAGCGTACCAAAGAGGAAATGATTCTCTCAAAAGATTTCTCCAGCTTCTTTCATAGAATTTACAGGAGAGAGCCTATAGCTTTCTTTATCTCTCTTTCTCTCTTTTTCCTTTGGCTCTATACACATATGAAAAGAATACGAAGACCAGAAGCTTCTTTGTCAAAAAGAAAGGAGAAGAGAATTCTTTAAAAGATGAAGAAGATCCTTTCGGAATGTATAGAATGGAATAGAGAAGAGAGGAGTAAGAAGAAGGCCTATTTTCAACGTCGTAATATCGTCTTGACGTGGAACGAAAAATGTACGAAACGAAAAAGAAAAAACAAAAAAAAAGTAAAAAAAGAAAAAAGAGAGAAAATATAAAAATAAAATGTAACTGAAAACGTTCTACTTAGAAAATAGAACACGTTTATTGAATCAATATTCCGAAATAGGATTAAACGAAAAGCTGATTTGAGACGACCAAAAAGGAATGATACTGTTTGATTAAAATGAAAAATAAACAAAATAATAATAATAATAATAATAATTAAAAATAAATAAATAAATAAAAGTACGAAGACAGACCGCAGGAATATTTGAAATTTCACGACAGCTCTTTTGAAGAGGAGAACGTCAGAATCGATTTGAGAAAGCTTTTGAAACTCGTATCAGACGTTTCGCCTTCCGTGAAAATGCTCTATTATTGTTGCTGATGCTGCTGCTGATGCTGATGCTGATGCTGATGCTGCTGAGAAGCGCTCTCTAACAATCCGTGAGTGTATGCGCGTAACGCGGGCACGCGCGTGAACTACCTACGGGTTGGAATAAAGGGAATGAAAATAGCTATGGACCGCCTATTTCCATCGCATGACCCATCGTACGCCGAAAACGTTTCTACTTTTGAACATCCGCCATCCGTTTTCGAGTTCCAAAGAGGAAGGAGAACTGAATAGTACACGTAGAGATATATACACTTATGTACTTACGTAAACAATTACACGGAGATCAAAGTCGGACGAATTTTAATAATACATAATCATAATTATCGAATAAGATAACGATTAATTAATTAGTAAAACTTATCTCGTTTTTTTTCTTTCACCTTAAAAAAAAAAAAAAAAAAAAAAATAGATCAATTTCATCTTTCCGTATATAAAATATAAGAAAAATAGATCAATTCAATCATCCTTTTCGTATGAAATAATTTGATTTATAATCGATCGTGCGATCATTTACATTTGAACAAGTAACGTGCGATCTTTTATATTTAACATTTAAATAAATATTTAGTAAAATTGTGTGTGAGTGTGTGTGTGTGTGTGTGACCTCATTGATCGTTCGATTTTCTTTAATTAACGAATTTAATATCTGTTTTAATTAGAAAAAGTTTCTAATAGTTAGTCCGCGTTGCATTTGTTAATAGTTTTCAAGTTCAATCGAGAAAAGAAATAAATCCACGAGAGTAACTTCTTTTATTCCCTTATATCTCATCCTTAACTTCCCTTTTTTCCTTCCTTTCATTCTTCCATTCGATGGAAACTTCCCTTCCCGGAGTGAAACCAGAAGTCCGTTCCGGTTTCGCTCGATTCCAGCCGGAGACGACTACGACTACGACTACTACGAACGGTGGGGACGTTTACGTCGAGATTCTAAGCGTAGAAATCCGTATTAGGAGAAAATCCAGTAATCACGTCAGGGGCACATATAAGGCGTCGATTCTTAGCCAGTTGGGTCGACGCACTACACAAAGAGACGGGCAACGATGATGACGATGACGATGACGACGATGACGAAGACGAGGAGAGTAGGAGGATGAAGAACGATCGAAGTTCTTTTATTTGCCGATCTTAGAAAAAATTACTGTAACGAGAGACGGACGAACAAAACGGAAAGAAGAGGAGAGGGATGAAGGTGGGGGGGGAAGAGAGAGGAGGAGGAGGAGGAGGAGGAGAAGAGGATAAGATATAAAAAAGGAAAGCAAACGAAAAATGGTGCAGAAAGGATAATCCTTCCAGTTCCACATTCCAGGTAGATGAGATAGATAGATAGAGACAGATAAGAGAGAGAGAGAGAGAGAGAGAGAGAGAGAGAGAGAGAGAGAGAGAGAGAGAGAGAGATGGTCAAGACGATCGGACATCGATATATCAGGTGAAAGTCCTAAAGCCTACGACCGGTTACTCCGAAACCCGTTGCAGGTGCATGCATGCATCAGCAGATCGAGAAGAAGAAGGTCACGAACGGGTGCATTCTCGGAGTCGTTTCGTCCTCCGATTCCTTTCTCTCTCTCATCTCTCTCTCTTTCTCTCTCTTCTCTCTTTATCTCTCTCTCTCTCTCTCTCTCTCTCTCTCTTTCTGTTTCTATCTCCACCTCTGTTTATTGTACAAGGTCGTTCGTACGATAAATCGGTGAAAATTTATTACGATACGACTTGACGAAATCGATAGAGTGAGTGGGTGAATGAGTAAGTGAAAGAAAGAGAGAGAGAGAGAGGGGGGTGGGAAGAGGAAAGAATAAAATGTGTGGGAGAGAGAGATGACGTTAATAACGTGGCTATTATAAGAATGAACAATTGCAAACCATAACTACTACACCTGCGGTCTTTCGATGAAAGACTTGCTTCAAGAAATAACTCTATTATGTGTACATTTTATATATATATATATATATATATATATATATATATATATATATATATATAATCATTTGTATATATATGTAGGTGTACACAGAATCTCGAGTAAATTGATAGGAGTATACCATTTTATATATCATCTCTTGCTTCAATCTCATTCTGTATCGTTTCTCACGGATTGGCGGCCATTAGGCGTTTTATTACGTCACGCTCTGTCTCTCGATAGCTTCCAGCTCTCTTTCCGTTCACATTCGCGATCCCCGTGTTACACAAGGCCCTTCTCTCTTTCTGTGTAATTGTAAGGAAGAACGTTATATATATATATAGACACACATGCACACACACACATCTATCGATCGATCGATCCTCCCTCTTTGATTCTGAACGATCTATCGAGTACCTCTTTCGTTTTCGATACCCACACTTATTCCTTTTCTTAATAAATACCAAGGAAACACTTCGAGTGATCTTATGAAAGTTGACAGATCAGTGAAGAAGAGTTAGAGAAGACGTTTAACTTCTCAAACACATTTTCTTTGGGTTCATATGATACTGAAGATACATTGCTTCGCTCGAGTGTTTTTGAGTTGGATCAAGTCCTCGAAAAGGTTTGGAAAATTCGTCGAGTAGTTTTGAAAAAAAAAAAAAAAAGAAAAAAAAACCAAAACAAAAAGAAAAAAAGAAAAGAAATACAAACAAATACTTGAGTAGATACTTACAATACAAAATAATTACGATTCATAGTTTCGTAGGGGAGAGAAGAAAAAAAGAATACTTACAAAAAAAAAAAAAAAGGAATACTCGTAACGATAATTAATAAAACGGTGAAGTTAAAGAAGAAGAAGAGAGAGAGAGAGAGAGAGAGAGAGAGAGAGAAAAAAATCGAAGATAATTCATATCTTGAAAGTTTTATTAAATCGTTATATTTACCAATCGTAGAATTAAACGTAGCATCGTACTCTCGTCATCGTCATACTTCATCGACGTTGTGTCGTGTGTCGTTGGGCGGAGGGGAGGGGCAGGAGGGGTTCCCGATGATCGACGGATAAAATGACAAGTTCGACGAGTCTAACGAGATCCGCAAACTCCGAGGGACTCTTCTCCTTCCACGAATCGTGCAACGGCAAAATACGCTACCGTTAACTTTTGCGATTTTACTCAATCTCATTATTTCGTATTTTCCATTGACAGCGTGTAGTATTATCACGCTATATCTTACTCTCTTACTCCTTTACAAGGCCATGGTTGTGGCTTTAGCCAATAAACGCGATTTTACGATTATCTTTAGAGATGCCGTGGCATCCCCCTACGTCGTCGTTTTCGTTTTCGTTCTTTTTCGTTGTCGTCGTCGTCGTCGTCGTCGTCGTCATGGTTATTCCTTTCGTATCGTTACGGCTCTTTAAAGTCATTAGAAGGAGGAGTACAACTCGAACGATCTTTGCGAGAACGTGCACGATCTTTGTGAGAAATCGAAGGGGGATTATTCGCTTGCTCGACCATCCGTGGACGCGTCTCTTCGCCGTCAAAAAAAAAAAAAAAAAAAATGATATTGCATCTTCGAGATAATATACGGAGCACTCTCGATCCTTCTCTTTTAACATTTCTACCTTTTCCCTTTTAGCTTTTCTTTTTATTTCTTTATATCTTTATTATTCCTTTTGTTCTTTTATTATTATTATTATTATTATTATTATTATTATTATTATTATTATTATTATTATTATTATTATTATTATTAATCCCTTTCGAGCTATTTCTTCGAGCGTGTTTACGAAGCAAGAAGAAACGTTCCAAGAGGAAAAACAAGCTAGTAACATTCCAACGTGCCTTTCTATGATTCACATATCGAGATATAAATGTCCCTATATTTATCAATGAAAAATCTTCTACCTGAAAAGCCAAATGTTTCTACGTCGAATTTTTATTCTATACCTTTCATATAAAGTATCGAGATTGTCAAATAATATCGGATAAACAATTCGTTCTTTTTATTTTATTTTTCTTTTCGAAAAAAAAAGGAAGGAAAAAGAGAAACAAAATTAAAAGAAAGAACAGGGATGACGTTTAATGTACGATTAAAAATTTCGTCGAGCGATAAAAAAAAAAAAAAAAAAAAAAAAAAAACAAAAATATTTATTTCTATTTCGAACGGGAAGACGCGTTATGAATGAAATATCAATATAATAGAAATCAAATAAAAGTTTTTTTTTTTTTTTTTTTTTTTTTAATTTATTGATTGATTATATCCAACGATCGTAATAATTAATTGTCGAACGGAATTACGCGTTGGCGTTCGTTCTTTTACATAGATACGTATGTATATGCACAACGGCGAAGTTGATCTTGTTGCGTGACATGAAACGTAAAATGGCTCACGTTCTCGCAAAGTAAGAGATATGTAAACCTACGTAAAATCAAGGATCGAGAGGAGCGAAAGGGAGAACTATAGTAGGAGGGAGGAACATGCTAGCCGCTTTACACCGGCTACCACCGTTTACAAATACTTTTATGATTTATCGCCGTCCTTGCTGTGTAGAAGAAATTCCTTCAGCAATTCTTTCCTTCCACCTTTTCCCGCCTTCCCCTCACTCACTCACTCACTCACACTCTTTCTCTCTATATATATGTGTGTGTGTGTGTGTGTGTATATTTATATATCTCTTTCATACACACACACACAAACTTATATATCCTTTTCTTTTTTTCCCCCCATTCTTACCATCGATGCACGCACTAGCGTTGCCGCCATCCTGCCGTTTCTTCGTTCGACTTCCATCTCTCTTTCTCTTTATCTTTTATACAGAGTCTTAGAGACTGGTCCAGCTAGTTTTGCACCCAACACCACTTATTTATATGCCTATCATGCTCGCTTATCCCGCTTACAATTCGCTCGATATATACCGTGCGTGAGCCACTAGCTAGTAATAATTATCGGGCTCGTTAATTGACGATCAACTAAAGAGAGAAAAAGAAAGAGAGAGAGAGAGAGAGAGAGAGAGAGAAAGAGAGAGAGAGAGAGAGAGAGAGAGAGTAAGGAGAACTCATCTTTCAGTACTAGATAAGGATACGATCCTGTTAAAAATCGTAGACTACGTTCCGTAGCGGAAAGGAAAGGTTTAAAATTAGTATGTAGAAAAATGTTACAAGCTCGTGCGTGTTGTGCCAGTGCGTTTGCATGTACGTGCGTTAAATCTGTGTGTGTGTGTGTGTGTGTTTGTCTGTGATAATTTCTACGAGTTTCGATCTCGTTGATTCTCTCTCGGATACTCTACTCTCTTTCCTTTTTTATCTTTTCTACTCTCAGTTGCGTTCTCCGCGTTCGTACGCACGCGATCACGCGAAGAAAAGGGAGAGAAAGAAACAAAAAAAAAAAAAAGGAAAAGAAAAGAGGAAGGTAGGTTCAGGAGGTCCAGCAAAAGGAACCGGGTTCAGGGGGTCTGGATCGTCTTGAGGACAAGTTCAAGGTCAGTTGCATCTTGCACGTTGTCGACTGTTTCGCTTTCTTTCTCTTTCCTTTTTTTTTTCTTCGATCGTTTCAACGACGAGCATGGAAATCGAACATTCCTTTATTTTTATTTGGACGAGGGAGGAGGGGGAAGCGGTCTTATATCTCATAAATATAACAATTATTATTGTGGAACTTAATTAATTAAGTCTTATTATCTTATATATATAACAATTAATATTATGGAACTTCGACGAAGTTTTATATATATATATATACACATATACGTACATACACACATATAAAAAAAATGTTTGATCAATTATTTATAAAAGAAATCAAAATGATATCCAAGTTAATTTCATTGCATTCAAAATTTAATTTTTAATTAATCGAAATGCTACTCGGAGATATTTATATGATGAACCAACAAAAAAGAAAATTAAATAAATAAATAAGTAAGTTAGTAAGTAGATAAGTAAATACGTAAGAAAATTTGTATAAAATCGTACGAAAGAATGCGACAACATAAAGTTAAACGTAAGATGCACGCGGATGGTGCGCTTCGAAGAGCGAGGAGGAGCAAATGACCTTACCGTGTCGTTCGTTCGCTCACGCGCGACCTTTAACTTTCGAAGGTCGACGCTCCGACCTCGCCTTCCTTCGTCCTTTCCCTTTTTTCTCTCCCTCCTTCTTCCCCCCCATCTCTCTCTCGCCCTCATATTCATAAACGCACGCTTTATGAATATACATATACATATACGCCATCCAAGATTTATACGGTGTAAGGACTACGTATAACGTAATACCAAGATCATCTACAATAGTTTCTAAAGTCAATGACTTCGCCACTGCGTACAAAAGAAAAAAAGAAAAAAAAAAGAAAAGAAAAGGAAAGAAGAAGAAAAAATATACACGAATGGATTCGTTCGATAATAATTTGAACGTTCCAAGCGAAAGTTACGAACGTCGAGGACGTCGGGCATGATGATAGTAATGACGATTATGGTATAACAATAATGACGATAATAATACCCCTCGAAGAGTACAACTGTACAGGATGTTTTAAAATTATAATTGGATCGATAATTATTAAAAATTGGATTTAATGGGTTCTGAAATCTAGAAATATTACTGATTTATTAGATACTTATTTTATATTTTACTGATATATTTTAGTTATCATGGTTATTGGCAAAGTTATGACTTTAACTGGTTTTAACAATACGTATGTACATACATACGTAACTACGTACATATATATATATATATATGTATGTATAGTTATATATACATATAAGCTCGAATTCGAATTAATAATAAACTATTACGAAAAAAAAAAAATAAAAAAAAATAAAATAAATCGTCAACGATATCGATACATGTTATCCATATTGCGTTATAAGTAATTCGTAGCATTTGATTAAATTTGTAATTACGATTCTAGGACACCCTATACATACGTAATTCTCGTACGGGGTTGTCTCTTTGGCACGAGCTACGAGGAAAGGCACGAAGATCGTGACTATCGTCGCGAGATCGTCGCCGCCGATCCGTGCGATTAGCCTCTCGACAAATGCTCGCGCGATTGCAAAAGGAATTTCTGCTCTGAGGGGATACTTTTATCTCTCTCTTTCTTTCTTTCTCTATCTCTCTCTATCTCTCTCTCTCTTTCTCTTAATCTTTCTTTCGTTCTTTTCTACGAACACACCCAAGTTAAACTCTCGTCGATGGTTACACACGTCGAGGTGAAATTTTTTTCTCCTTTAAAAAAAAAAAAAAAAAAAAAATTTTTTTAATTTTCTTTTACATTTCTGTTGGACTTCGTTCAAAGACGTTTAACTCCTCTCTTTAACGATTTTTAACTTACCTCGTCATTTTTCTTTACGTGCCGATATACACGCGAGCGAGACCTTTCGACCGGTATATGTATTTTTCTTTTTCCTACCACGGCTCGAAAGTTCACAACGGTGCGCACACTTACGCGAGTCCCATGTCTTTCTCTTTCTTTTACGTCAAAATAATCGCGAATATACTACATTGGGCCTGTTTAAGAAAGATTTCTGCGTTAGAAAATATACGATTTCATTCGATATCCCTTTTAATGTCTAATGTCACGTTATCTAAGGTTAACCATTCGTACTCTGCGAGAAAATAATAATAATAATAATAATAATAATAATAATAATAATAATAATAATAATAATAATAATAATAGCAAGTAATATAATATATGATATTTCCATTACACTAAATCCATATTTCCATTTCAAGAATGTTTGTTCAAACGCCTTCTCTCTTTTTTTCCCATCTTACAATCAATTTTAAAAACACTTTCGAGTATTTACGAAGCGACATTTTACGCTCATAAAAAAAAAAAAAATAAAAAAAAATCGATCCGAAAGAAAACGAATATCCCCTTAGGGATGGTACTCTTATACACCCTGAAGGGGTGGTAGGTGGCTTAGACTTATCCAACCTACTTAGGAAGTCACTCTACTTACGATTAAGTAAAATAATAAAAATAAAGAAAGTTGAGGTAAGCGGAACGAAACGGATTCCGGGTCGTAAAACTCGCTTGAACTTTACTTTAAAACGTCCGAAGAGTAAAGAGAGTGAATGTAAGAAATAAGAGAGGGAGAGACGAGGAGAGAGATAAAGCGACTAAGAAAGAAGAAAATGTGGAAGAGATAGAAAGAGACGGTTATAGGAGTGGCGCTAGCCGTTCTCTCTCTTTATCTCTCTCTCTCTCTCTCTCTCTCTCTCTCTCTTTCGAGAGGAAACGCAAGGACGCTCGATGTGAGTATTGCACACGCGTAAGCGCACGTGCAACGAGAGCCGATGATTATGCCAACTTATCTAAGCTCCCTTCAAACTCCTCCTACATTTTACCTTTTACGATTGGCATTGCCCGTTCATTAAATGATATTCGTCGTTATTACGAGACGCGATAGAGACCGCAGCTTACCAACGATTATTTATGCAAAAGGGTAGAACGTTCGTTCTTGTTGCTTGCACGAGAATCGTTGGAATGCGACGATTGGTATTAAAGATCGTCGATGAGCTCAACGCGAAGGAATCCGTTTTCTCGGCGTACGTGCTCGACAGGGACTTATGTGAGATGTATGAATTATTCGTGATCTTTCTTTTATATCTTCTCTTTCTTTTCTTTTTTGTTTTTCTTGTTGTTGTTGTTGTTGTTGTTGCATTCGATCTATCGAAAGGATTAGACAAATCGTTCGAATTATTCAAAATGGATTATTACTGTTATATGTTGAAAGTACCGTATAGAAAGAAAAAAAAAAAAAAATAGTAGAGAAGAAAAAAGAAAGAAACGAAGAATTTATTTCATATATTATTTTCAGGAATAAAGTAAAAGGAAATAATAAATGTTTAGTTAGGTATTATATATATATATATATATATACTCGAGATAATTCTTTTTTCTTTTCTTTCTTTTTTCTTTCCTCTTTTTTTTTTTTACTATAGATATAGATTTTTTTACTATAGATTTAGAATATTAAAAACTTCGGATTAACGAAAAAATATAGATATATGTGTGAATTGAAATATACAATATAGAGGATTAATTACTTATAATTAAATTTTGTCGTATGTACAACGATATTATATACTGAAGATATAATAATATTACTTATACTAGTATAATTTATATTTAAAAAATGTAAAAAAAAAAATCTTGGGATATGAAGTAACAATTATATTCTCTGATGATAAAATGAAATGAAACTATCTTGGGATATGAAGTAACAATTATATTCTCTGTTGATAAAATGAAATGAAACTAAAAAAAAAATTTTTTAAACTAATATATATATATATATATATATATATATATATATATATATATATATACACATTTGTATTCGAAGTTACATGACCTTATAGAAGATTAATGAAATTGAACTAATTAAGAAACAAGACACGAAGGGATATATAATGTACATCCTTGGGGTGAAAGAATCGTTGTTAAAATAATAGAAAAAAAAAGGCATGCCGGCACCGTCAGCCGCGTCAGAATCACGATCGTGACTATTTTCGCAAGAGTCGATCGGTACTTAAATAAAAAAGTGTTCAACTGCCGTTCACATTCGCATTCTCTCTAGCGAATGTGCCGCATAATACGACGATTATGCTCGCACACAGGACGGCGCCAAACGGCGCTCGAAGGACGTGACTACTGCGTTACACCGAGGATTTCTCTCTCTCCCTCTCTCTCTCTCTCTCTCTCTCTCTCTCTATATATATATATATATATATATATATACATATATATGTATATGTATATATGTACGTGCAAACATGCTTGTGTGTGTTTGGGTACGTGCGAAGGGCAATTTTACGATAGGAAAAAACGCAAGTATCTTTTCGATATTTTTTTTTTTTTTTTTTTTATATATATATATAAAACTATTACTATACTCCAATGATATGTTAGTTATCACTTTGTTTCGTGGGAAATGTTCGATCATTCTGGCTAACGACGACGACGACGACGGCGGCGTCGACGATAAAGAGCGCAACGATATAATCGAACGGCATTGTCGAGATTGCTGCATTCGAGATAACCCCGAGACCGATCTCGATCGTTTCTCGATTTTGTTTTCTTTGCGTTCTTAACCAACGTGATTACTCTAGATATCGAATGCTTCTCCATATGTTACGCAATTTATCGATCTGTAACTCATCTCGGGTCAAGTAAATGACATGGAATATAATATACTTCATAAACACACACAAACACACTATATATATATATATATATATATATATATATATATATATATAATTATTGTTTTCTTTATAGTACATCTTTCGAGGACAATTAATGGTATCTATCTCATTATTTTTCTCCTTATTTTAACGAGGTCAAACGCAATATAGAAATCAATTCTATTCTACCATTTCCTATTTTGGTTAAGAGTTATGGGGGAGTTGGTATCC
>OU426997.1:5780196-5800196 GCA_911387935.1 Dolichovespula saxonica
AATTAATAGTCCGTTTATATAGCGATAATAAATTAAAATGAGTATATATATTTAAGAATAATTTATGACGGAGCGTTGTCACGTTGTACTTCGTATCGATTAAAATTTATCGAAATAACGGATATCAATGTTTTATACTTTTTTTCTTTTCTATGCCTCTCTCTCTCTCTCTCTCTCTCTCTTTCCTTTTTTTCTTTCTTTCTTTATTGTTCTTTCGCGAAAATTTAAATGAGTTTGTAAAGCAAGCATCTATCTCTTTTAATTTCCCGAGCATGCCCATATCCGCGTTCGTGGTCGGCAAGCTAATTGGACGTTTCGGTTAACGGCGGATTTAATGAATCGCTCGTGATTACAGCGGCGTAAACAAAAGGCAGCGAGGCAAAAGCGCCATGTCGTGTTTCCGCGCGAAGATAAAACGAAGACGTCGGAGAATTTCTTTAGCACGAGAAGAGCCGTTTAAAGTACGCATATAACGAACGCCCGTCGTCGCGAACGAATAATAATAACAATAATAATATAATAATAAAAATAATAATAATAATAATAATAATAAGTGCGAAGAAGTACGAGTAAGAACCTCGAAGGTGGATGTGAACGACGAATGAAGAAGGAGAGAGGAAGTAGGTGTTAGGGTAACGCGACGATTGATAGGTGTCTTTAAATTTGCCGGGAGGGTTAATTAGGTTAATCGGACTAACCACCGGCCGGCTTACGATTAAATCGTTCGACTGGACGAGAGCGAGATGATGTTACGTGCCACAGCGCCGAAGCGAAAGTCCGATACCAAGAAGGAAAAAGATTTTCATTTGTGTTTATCGAGAAAGTAGTTGATTGTACAAGGGAGAACGGAACGAAGGAAAAAGAAAAACGACGATTCAGGAACGACATGATACGGCGCGAATCTCAACTAATTAAAAAGTATCATTGATTGCAATAAAGAAAAGAAAAGAAAAAAAAAAAAAAGAAAGAAAAAATATATTCGGAGTTCTTAATACTCTATCGATGAAAGAGTTTTTATCAAAATATATGTATATATGAAGTAAAAGTTATTATTATATTACTTATATTATCGATATAAATATATTACAAAGATATACCGTAAAGCTTGTACTTAAAAAAGAAAGAAAAAAAAAAAAAGAAAAAAAACGTGCTATTGTATCCGAATACAAAATGACAAACAACTTTGAAAATACGCTAAAATTACCAAATGCAAGTTACACCGTTAATTTAAACGTTATACTGTTGATTAAAAAAAAAAAAAAAAGGATCGATTTCGTTGATAATATCTAGAAATGATAGTCGGGGGATAAATTCTTTTATTATATTGCATATAACTGTGAATTGCGTTAAAAGCGAATCAAATGGAATACATTAATCATAGTGAAACGAACACGGTGTACACGTAACTTACGTACCTTATACACACATATGCCTCTAGAGATATTTAGTACGTATTTTTTTTTTTTTTTCTTTTTCTTAAATGATTTCTACACGCAAATTGTTCATCATTTTTAAACGATTGTCTTAAGAGAAAGCTAGAACGTCATACGACGGAAATGGTAGGCGTTACCCGTGATTTCAAGTGAAATTTCTGCGAGAATTCACGAGATATCGCTACGATCACTCGACGTAAGACGACGACGTCACCGTCGTCGTTGTCGTTTTACAAAGTCGTTTCGTCCGTTGTCTCTTCTATTAAGGCCACGATTCTCCATGTAAGTTGAAATAAAGATACGAAATTACAGTACCCCAGGTACGTACATATGTACATACATCTTACGTATATCCATATGACATTAAGTACTATACCTAACTATTCGTTGTTGATGATGCACGTATCCATCTACGAATTAGCCTCACCGTTGGATCGTTAATATTAGAGAAACTAAACAAGTTCGAGCAAAACGATCAGAGAAAACTCAGCGACTCGATTAAGCATTACGGTTTTCTACTTAACCTCGGCTAATTCCCGATAGCTCTTGTCCTCGTATTCTACTCAAACTCGATATTCCGACACGTTACTCACCTGAAACATAATAATAAAATCAAGAATGACATGCAGTTCTTCAAAATATAAATAGGTATATATAAATATATATGTGTGTGTGTGTGTGTGTTTAGAATGTCCCATAAGTTTCTTCCTCTTTTTTGATGCGAATGAATACACGATACGGAAGAAACTTAGGGTGAACACCCTGATATATCAACGGAGTATCGTACATCGTTGTCGAAAAACTTTTGAACGAATACACAATCTTAATAAATTGATATTGAAAATAATTTCGATCTAACGTTTAACCATATCGAATGATCAGTGTTCTAACGAATATTTGAAACGAGGAATCGATTGTTTTTATTGCATATTTTTCTTTTTCTTTTTTTTTTTTTAATTTGTACTTTGGTTGAAAGAATTTTTCCATGACGTTTTATAGTTATGAAATGGAATGAATTGTTGAAGGATATGAAAAGAGCGTGGAAGTGTATAGTGGAACGAGGAAACGAAGAGTAAATCCGAGGTGTGGCCTCGGCCGTAACGTAATCGTTTGGCTTGCAGGTAAACACGTATATAAAACTCGTCTATCGGTGTTATACAACGTCATATTTATACGAACGATATTACAACGGCCATTCTGATGGTGCAATCGTAAAAGGATTCGTCCGTGTCTGACGTAACGTGTCTGAACGACACTAATCATTTTCATCGACGAATACAGTTTTGTTCACTTTTGCAGAAAGGGGGGAATGAGAGAGAAAAAAGAGAGAGAGAGAGAGAGAGAGAGAGAGAGAGAGAGAGAGAGATAGAGAGAGAGAGGGAGGGAAGAGAGTAAACGTTAATGTTCTTAATTTTTCTTCGATTAAGTCTGGCCCAATAATACACGGGCCGATTCTTCGTAATTTCCTTCGAATGTACCCGCAATCATCCAATCGAGATATCGATGAATTGCCTCGAGGGAATCGATGGGAAAGTAACCTTCGTTCGTTCGAGTAATATTGGTCTATCTCGACTCGTCGGATTTAATTCCAAATATCCACACGATTTTATTTACTTTCCCCATGGATTGTATGCTCGAGTTGTCGAGTAAATATAAAATAGAGGAAAAACAAAAAAAAAAAAACAAAAAAAAAAAAACAAAAAAAAACCGATTGATTTTATGGAAGACGATGAGATGCGATTAAAAAAAAAAAAAAGAAAAAAAAATTTGGAATAAAAAAAAACAGAATGGACAGATAAAAAAGAAACGGGGAAATTTGTATTTCCCATAAGATCGCTATTACTTTAATAAATTGACATTTATCAAAAGTTATTTGATTAATTTGATATCCCGCGAATATTTTTATTAATTGTTGATTACTCGTACGATAGAAAGGAAAAGGAAAAAAAAAAATAAGAGATACCAAAGAAATGGAAAATAACGATTTGATAAAATGTATATAATGATCATCTATAATAAGTGATCAATCTCAATACTGTATTTGACAAATTAAATATCTCCTCCCCCCTCTCTCTCTTTTGTATGAAACTTCACTTCTATCACGATACCCTCTTCTTTTTAATAAGTTCGTCGACAAAGCAGACAGATCTCGTGATAAAATGGAGGTCCCCATCGACGCAGGAGATGAGTCAACCCTCTCGAAACAAAGAGGAGAAGGAAGAGAAGGAGAGAAAGAGGGGAGGAGAGAGAGAGAGAGAGAGAGAGAGAGAGAGAGAGAGAGAGAAGGAAGAGGAGGATGAGGATGACAAGAAGAAGAAGAAGAAGTAGAAGAGATTAACATGGAGTCGTTCGTTCCCTTCGTAGATTCTTCAAAAGCGAAAATGCGAGGGACGACGAGACGTACGGTCGGTCGTCCTTGCGGCACCCCACGCGAGTAAGTAAATACATATTCTATGTTCCTTGCACCCCTCCCCTTTCTGCACTTTTATGCATAGCGACACGCTGGATTCGTACGCACACGCAAATACTACACACGGCAACGTGCCGATGTAAACACCGAGGGCGGCCGAGTATACGCGTAGGGTTTTCATACGTACGTAATGCGTTCTCGCATATTTAAAAAAAAAAAAAAAAGAAACGAAACAAAAAAGAAAGAGAAGAAAAGAAAGAAAAGAAAAAATCAATGAGGACGAAGAGATGAATCTATTGTTTCATAAGAAAAAAAAAAAAATAAATAAATCAAATAAACAAATAATATTGCGATATTGTTAATAATTTCGAAAAAGATTGATTTCATTAATATTTTTGTAAAACTCTTTTTTTTTTTCATTTTTTCGTATCTGTAAAAAAAATTATCCATATAACGCGAAAGTTATAGTATAACTTTTAATTTAAAGAAAAAAAAGAAAAAAAAAACGAAAAAAGAGAAAAACAAATAAAACATGAAAAATTTCTTATATAATCAAATTAATTTCGCGACGATCAAATTTTTAATAATACTTAGAAATATCTATACAAGTGTATGGACATTAAAGTCAAACGAAAAATTATATACTATATTAGAAATATATATAAATATATTATAATTAGTGTTAATATATATGTTTATACGCGCGTATTTGTGTATGTACGTATGTATGTATGTATATAAATAAATATTTAACTGCAGTATTGCATTTGTAAAAAATATCTTACGAGCCCATCCGTAATTTTTACGTATATAAATTATAAAACGTTCGATAGTAAAATATTACATCCAACAGATGTAAAAACATTTGGAATGTACAAGTGGTAATCGTCATGTTTGCTCTTAATTATCGGTAATACGAACTGTGGTGTCTTTCCTATTAGAATCTTTCGATTCCAAGTCGACACGGAAAAGTGCGAGAATGCAAGGACGGCGAGAACGCATTTTGCTGGCAAATTATTTTAATTAACTCGATAAATATCACGTAGTAGTAGCGGTTAGGCGAGCACACTAACAGATGCCATTCGGTCGTAGACCTCGACTTCGTTTTTCCTGAAAGGCACTGTGCACAGCAAGTGCAAAGAACCTCACCTTTTTTTACCTTTCCCTCCTCAAGGACGGAAAGGCGTTAACGTGAAACTCGCGTTTCATATTTTCTTTCTCTCTCTCTCTCTCTCTCTCTCTCTCTCTCTCTCTCTCTCTCTCTCTCTCTCTCTCTCTCTCTCTCTCTCTCTCTCTCTCTCTCTCTCTGTCTATACATATAAATATATATATTCCGTTCTCTTCTTCGTCGTGAACGTTATTTATCATAAAGTTGCATACAGGTGCATTGCGGTCACTTTGCTCGCGCGTAAATCAAACACGAGACTTAATGCGTTCTCATAACGAGTGTTCTCTCTCTCTCTCTCTCTCTCTCTCTCTCTCTCTCTCTCTCTCTCTCTCTCTCTTTTTCTTTCTTTTCTTCTCTTCTTTATTCTTTTCCTAAAACTTCAACCTGAGCTATAAGGTAGTCGGCAAAAAACGATCATTTGTCTTATCCTGTTATTTGCAGAAACTATTACGAAGCATACATTTTTCAGCTCCGAATAAAAAAAAAAGAAAAGAAAAGAAGAAGAAAAGACTCGTTCTTTATTACATGACCTCTCATCAAAATGACTTCAATCATCGTAATTGATTCTAATTATAACATACGTATATTTCATCGAATTTAATTAAAGTCACAATTATCGACCTCCCTACCATTCCCCAACTAAAAGATGATAGGAGGAATGAAAAGAAGCGAAGAAATTAAAAAGACAAAAAAAGAAAAGAAAGAATCAAGAAGAGTACAAAATTGATCGCGATTAGATAAGGGAATGAGATAGATAGATAGATAGATAGATAGATAGATAGATAGATAGAAAAAGAGAGAGAAAGAGAGAGAGAGAGAGAGAGTGAAGGCATGCGAGTCTCGACTTAATTTAGCAAATCGGTGCTCCGTTTTGTCACTGTCCCTCCTTGGAAGCTGCACTAAGAAAGACAGAGACAGAGACAGAGACTGAGTCAGAGACAGAGACAGAGACAGAGACAGAGACTGAGTCAGAGACAGAGACAAAGACAGACAGACAGACAGACAGACAGATAGACAGACAGATAGACTGAAAGACGGATATATATATATATATATATATATATATATATATATATATATATATATATATAGAGAGAGAGAGAGAGAGAGAGAGAAAGAGTGTATGTAATCGTTCTTAAAAAAAAGAGTGGTCCAGGTTGTTCGTAACGAACGGGCTCGTTCGTAACAGTAGACGGTTAGTTGGGTACGTTTGTCGTGTTACTTCGTAGGCAGAAGCGGCACTTGGCAGAGAATACGATCGATCGCATATCCCATCGGTCGTTCTCCCTGTAATTATAGATCAGGGATGCCAGGTACATTACGTCGTCTTATTCGTAGCCGGACACACAGGGCGGCCCTCTTTGGCCATCCTCCATCTATCCGTACTCGTAGTACGCGTGCTCGTCGCTCATGATGACCTTTAACATCTACCTTTCTTTTTATTTGTTTAAAATTGATTTTATTTCATTTCATTTCATTTCATTTCATTTCATTATTATTATTATTATTATTATTATTATTATTATTATTATTATTATTATTATTATTATTATTATTTTAATTTATATTGTAATCCGTCGATTGATCCGTCAACAAAATTTCTTCATAAATTTTCTGACCCATCCATCGTTTTGTTTGATCTCATTTAAATAATTGTTGTAGAATTTAATCCTTATCGTTCGAAGAATATCGTAGAATAAAAGAAATTTTTTTTTTTTTTAATTATGCTGAAACGTCGATGGATTCGTCAAATTAATAAAATTTCCATAGATTTTTCAATCAGTAAAAAATATATATTAGATATCGTTTAATAAACGATTTAAAATTTAATCATTAACACTGCAAGAATATCATAGCGAGTTCGTAAGTCAATTTCAAACGAATATCCGTGCATGGGAAAGTGACCAGATGCTTTTTATAAGACAATTGTTTTATTTCTAAAACAAACAAACAAAAAGAAAATATGTTTTGATAACGTGATTCAGAATGATATAGTTTATCAATCGAAACGTATCTATTAGAAATTTTCGATATAATAGATTATAAATAAATTCAAATATGATAATGATATTGACAACGAATAACATGCTTCTTATAAAGTTAATAACGATGATAATGTCGATAATGATGATAATGACGATGATGATGATGACGACGGTAGTATGTTAAGAAAGTGGAACATAAAATAATGAGATAAGAAAGAAAATAAAAAGAAGAAAAAAAAAACAAGTAGAAGTTTCTCCACAAGGAAATATGAAAGCTCTCGCGTCTCGAAGATTCCATAAGAAGCCCTTCTAATCTTCCTGTAATGGCTGGCACCCTCGTTCCATACTCAATCTAAGCGCGAGTACTCGTAGAGAGAACCAGTTCGTTATCGTGTATTCTCTCTCTCTCTCTCTCTCTCTCTCTCTCTCTCTCTCTCTCTCTCTCTCTCTCTCCCTCTTTCTTTCTCTTTTGCTCTCTTTCTCTCTCTCTTTTTTTCCACTTTTTCTTTATTTCAAGGGGACATGGCACCGAAGCGTGTACGAAACACTCGTTGGAGACTTTGTCTCACGAAGAAGGCGGTGGTCCAATTTAATGGGGAATAAGAGGAGGAACGTTTTCGAGTCTCCCACTCGAAAGAGACCATTAGTCATATTAGTCATCCTTCGACGTTAACTTATATATACCCCTTTTTCTTTATTCCGTCGTGCTTTTGAAAAACACTTTTGACAAAGTTCGTTCCAAAGCGGAGACTCGTTGTTGATTTTTATCCTCCTCGAACGTAACAACGCTAAAGAATACGCGAAGTATCGAGAGAAAAGGACGAAAACGATTGGGACTTACGTTATAATCGTAAAGACCTGCTTCGAACATTTCGTCAAATTTCATTTGTACAAAAAGACGCTAAATTCGTAGATGTCTTTGTAGAATAAAAAAGATTTGTTCTTCTTTTTTTATTTATTTTTTCGAAGAACCAACTGCTACTTATCCTCATTTTCATTACTGAAACACGACCAAGTGTGACTGACTAATCTCGACATTGGGATTTAATCATCAAATATACACGGATATTAAGTAGCGTTCTGGTCTAGAAAAAAAAAAGAAAAAAAAAAAAGAAAAAAAAAGAAAAAACAGGGATGAGGGGAGGGAGAGAGGGAAGAGTTTTCAAGGTCGAAGACGTTCAACGAGATAAGATTATTATGTAAAATTAATGAATCGAACATGGGTAATAAGAAAAGGGAAGGAGCAAGGAAAAAGGAAAAGGAAGGAAATGCAAGGTGGAAATTCTTTTCATTCGGCCTGCCTCCGTGCCGTGCGTGCCATCGCGAGAAGAAAAATGGCTACGTTTAAACGGTCTCAGGGACGATTTATCGTTCGAACCACGCTGAGAGAGAGGCTCGTGACGACAAAATTATCCTCATGGAGCGCCAGCTAGAAAAGCTTGCTACCAGGAACGAGGAAGAATCTTTCTCTCTTTTACTTCTCTCTCTCTCTCTCTCTCTCTCTCTCTCTCTCTCTCTGTCTCTCTCGTGACGCATACATTGTTTACTCGCGAGTGCTAGCACTCTTAGGAGGCCTTATATTTACAAGTCGTTAGAACGTTTACGAGTTAAAACTACGAACTCGATGAATCTCTCTCTCTCTCTCTCTCTCTCTCTCTCTATATATATATATATATATATATATATATATATATATATATATATAAAATATTATATATATAAAATATTATATATATATATATATATATATATATATATATATATATATATATATAAATACATACATACATTTATATGTGTGTGTGTGTGTGTGTGTGTGTTTTCTTTACAATAGAGATAGAAATATAGAAAATAAACAAAAAAAAAAACGTTTATATTTTATAACCGAAAAAAAAGGAGAAAATTCTTATACAAGATCGAGGCAAGAAGAGCTCGAGTAGTTGAGCTCACCAGTTACCAACAACATTCGAGGCTTTCCCGAGTGCTCCAAAAACTCTAACTGCAACCTTCGGGCCATTCAGAGAGAGAGAGAGAGAGAGAGAATATCATGGAAACTTTCTTACTTAAACGACGAGTATGGAGAAATCGAGCTGAAATCGTATATTTCGATATTAAACTCGCATACATACGAGTCTCGCAGTGATATTAACGAGCGGAGTTATTCGTCGTCTACTTTCTACTATCGAATAAAGTTTGTTTCCTTTTTTCCTTCTCTTTTCTTTTTGTAATCGACGATTTGCCTGGAAATTGCGAATTAATGCGCGTATTCAGTCGCAATAGTAGAAAATAGGGGGGAGGGGGGGGTAAAAAATTAAATCTTATGTACACACATTTCGTAGAAAATATCATTGAAAAAATTGGCTAATACTAAATCGATAATGTTATTATTGATCATTACGATGCACCGAGGGAGATGATCAAAAACGAATTTTACGGATCTTCGATAAGCAGAATAAAAATAAAAATAAAAATAAAAAAAAAAAAAGAAAAGAAAAGAAAAAAAAAAGGAGAAATTTAACGAGGATTTAAAAGAGAGAAAGAGAAAGAGAGAGATAAGCGCTAACAAATCGATCTTAAACGACCTTACTCTCGTCTTCTTCGAGGCAAATATCGTAGGAGCGGCCAAGTAGAGTTCACAGAGAGGTTTGCCTTTTCCTTTCCACCGTGACCGTATACTCACACGAGACTAGAATTGAACGTATAAGTCACGCATGTGTGTAGGAAAAAAAAAGAAAAAGAGAGAGAAATACGACGCATTACGGTAGAACGTAAAGTGTATTGTATGTACACAGGATGCACATAACTAGAGATACCACCAGGAGGCTCCTAAGGATCGTGGGAATTAGGTCTTCGGGAAAGTTTTTCCTAAGCGAAACTCCTAGAATTCGTGCGAAATAACCTAAGCCCCATACACGACTTTCCAGCAGAATAACACCATACAATAATAAAGTTTCATGATGATTGTTTTTTTTTTTTTTTTTTTTTGATAAAGCATCGAATATAGATACTTATAATCCATCAAATTGTATATTATTACAAATAACATTGCCATAAATAATAATAGTATAAATAATAATAATAATAATAATAAATAATAATAATGATGATGATAATAACAACGAAGAATGAAGATTATAGGCTTCTGTTAACCAATCAAGAGTATAATATTTCAAATTGAAATAATCGAGATAAAATTACGTACGAGATTTAAATGACTAATGTAAATTCTATAGATACTTTTTATGTCTTCCTTTTTCCTTCTTCTTTTTTTCTTTTCTTTTCTTCTAACACCCGAGAAATTTGGAAACAACGACTGATATAAGCTACCTTGAAACCACAAAGGCAAATTTACTCGTTTTCTCATTGTCAAGGACTCGATTTTCTCTCGAGTATGCTATTCGAATCATGTAAAGTAGAGATCCTTGACGTCCTTGAAGGATCGAACATATGACAATGCGTCTTCTTATGCATACGTACTTAAACCTATTTATCGTGTATGTACGTACTTATCTGTGCATGCACGCGTGTTTTGCGTATGTGCGGGTGTGTGTGTGTGTGTGTGTGTGTGTGTGTGTGTGTACACGTGTCGCTCGTCATTGTGGTCGTAGAAGAATATTTCGTCACGGTGTCCACTACGAGAGTAAAGAGTATCGAATATCTAGAACGAGGTAGGATAGAGACATGCGTGTGAATACGCGAGAAGACTGTGCATTATGTGGGTATATTTGTGTGTGTGTTTGTGTGTTGTGTTTGTGTAGAGAACGCTCGAGAGCACCGAAGTCGATTTACGACGATAAAACAGGTGTCTGCAGCTTTTACGTAAGCAGCCTTACGAGACTCAAGAGACGGGATCGTTCGATTCTTTCGAACGAGTTGTTGTTATTATTATGCCTGACTTTGCGTTTACGCGGCCTCCGTAAAACGTTCTCTCACATGTGTTTGCTCGCATGTGTTTTATATATGTATATGTATATGTGATATATATATATATATATATATATATATATATATATATATATTTATATATATTTATGTACATAGAATCACATCTACGTGAATAGAATTGCTAGAAGGTGGACGTTCGAAAAAGTCAAGATCAAATATGTGAACGATGCGAAACACGTTTGAGTTACTGACAGAAATTTGATGATAATCTAATTTTGAAGAGTATATTTGTTTTATATATGCATATATAATAAATATAATATATATATATAATAAATATGAAAAAAATATATAAATAATTAGTGTGTGTGTATGTGTGTGTGTGTGAAAATATATGTATATATAAATAAATATAAAATACAGACATAGTGTAGCACGAAATTCTTATAACTCTAGTACTAAATTGATTGATGAATATTCTAAACAAAATCTATTTATTTATATATTTAAGTACACACACACGTGCGGATATGTTCGTACTTATGAGCATTCGTGTAAATACATATCTACGATTAACCATATAAATGGTATAACCACTGACCGTTTTAAATTAATAATTAACAACCTAAACTACATAATTACATTTCGCGATAAATACATTTTTCATACTAATTCCTGACAAGTGATATCATCATTACGGAAACCTAGTTCGATTACAAAATATTTACATAGAAAATAATTGAATTGATTTAAACGTCGAAGGAAAGTAACACTAGGAACTGCCTCTAGGATAAAGATATACCAAGCAATAACAGTATCGACGATATCCTTGAAGCAAACGTTCCTTTCAATGCTCGTTTGATTCAACGTAACTCTCCTCTCTCTCTCTCTCTCTCTGTTTCTCATTCAGAACGAATCATTCGACTGGATGCATCCGGGCTTGGGAGCTCTCTACAATTGCGTGGAAGGAAGGAAAAAGAGCGCAGGTGCGTAAACGCGTAGGTGCTTCAACGACACGGTGGAACGATGTCTAACGGTTGTGAGAGACGGTTAAATAGTAGTTATAGTAGTTAACATGAGTTTCACCGAGAGATACGCTCGATGCACCTACGGTGAGTGAGTGCATCCTACACGTACTACACCGAGTCTCCTAGAATTATTCGATATGTCTTGAAAAATAAAATATATGTTTCTTTCATTTTTTCTTTTCTTTTTTTTTTTTTTCGATCGATTTTCTCTTTCTCCCTCCCTCCCTCCCTCCACCCCCTCTCCTTTCTTTTTTTATCTCGATTATTATTTTACGTTACCAAATACGTGGCTCACCTGCTTTCTCGCGTACCAACGTCGAACAGACCGATAACAGCTGTTCTATTCACGGATGTTCCGAAACGCCACACGTGTGCCTTTTTTCATTCGTGTACGTGTGAGTGTGCGTTTGAGTGTACGTGTACGTGTGCGTGTGCGTGTGCGTCTATGGTGAATCAATGATCATTACCATTCAAAATATGTAGCTTTTATGTGGAACAAACATATCGTACTATCGGAGTTCCAGATAGTTTACATATTAACGATTTCTTATAGAACTTTTTATTCAAAACGAATCAAATAGATATTTCTCTGAATATTAATGAACAGTTGATATAAGATACATAGTCGACAAATAGAAATATATATATATATATATATATATATATATATATATATATATATATATAATTTTTGTAACGAGTAAAATTCTTGCCTGTGCACGCGCGCGTGTATGTGTGTGTGTGAGTGTGTGTACATTAAGAACTCTAATAAATATATAAATGAAGTAAAAGGGAAGATCTCGTGTGAATAGAAATACGATCATTTGATAATTTCTAACGGAGAACGTGTCGTGTCGTTTCTTTTTTTTTTTTTTTTTTCAAAGTTATTCGAATGCCATTCTGTATACCTATACGGTTTCATGAGAGGAAAAGAGAGAGAGAGAGAGAGGGAGAGGGAGAAAGAGAGAAGAGCAAACGGAGCTTCCTTCTTGCTACTGCAAGTCGGCCATTCGCCCGAGTTTTATTTTCATGCTTTCGGTCGGTGCTCGCGCGATTGCATAACGGTCACGCACACGCACACGCACACGCACACGCACACGCACACGCAAAGTCAGAACACGCAACGAAGTCGCGGCAACGACGGAATGACCAGGACACCACATTCTGACTTTTCGCATGTGTATTTGTACCGTGTAAACTGTGAGTGTGTATGTGTCGCACGCGATCGCACGTCCGTCGGTTGGTTGCGTAAGTGAGTGGCCACTCGTAGCTCTCCATACCGATTTTAGTAGTCAACTCTGTTTGCATGTGTACGTCTGTCTTCGTTTGCCCTGGGTACGTACGTACGTGCGTACGTGCGCGCGCGCGCGCAAGCGTTTCTGTTTTTGCCACCAGAAAATGCAGGAATTTTTGGCAGAGAGAACCCCTCGATCGCTTTCGTTCCCTTCGATGTCTTTTCTATCGACCTCTATCGGGCTCTTAAAATAGCGGGATCTACGATCTTTTCTTTCTTTCTTTTTTTCTTCTTCTTCTTCTTCTAATTATCTAATCGCATTAAAGGGAGCTTGTCGTTCGCTTTAAACGATCCCCTTAGGTTTATTTATAAAGAAATTCCATTGTGTATCGTTCATCGAATTAACTCACTCCGACGTTTATTCCAATCGACGAACTCGCGTGAACGTTTTATTTTTTTTTTTTTTTTTTTTTTTTTTTTTTTTTTTTTTTTTTTTTAAAGAAGACATCAAACCTCGGTAAATTGATATTTTTAACGTTAATTGGATATACAATGAAGTTCCCAAAACAATTATTATCCACGTCATTTCTTTAACGGATTATATTCCAAATTCGTCTGTTCTTAATTTGTTGTTCTGCCAATCGAAATTTATGTTTACGCAGGCCGATTCGATTTATCGTTATTCCTGTTCTCGATTCCTCTCGATTCGGACACTCCTACGGGTCTTACTTTCGACGACGTCGGTAGAGACCATTTATCAGCGCACAGTAGCGCAAAGTAATCTAATTGCCGGGGTTGTGCCCGAGGCGTCCGATTATCCATCATGCTGTCCCATGGAATTGCGTGCGACGCACTTTTCCGATAATTCGATTACACGTTAAAAAGGTGCCTCGAGCACGGCACGACATTAGTGACATTTATAGTCTGCGCGTGTTACTATAGCGCGAAATATTTCGACACGGTGGCATTCATTTCACGCCTATCATTTTTTAATTAAATCGCAATCGTGCAATGGAAAAGAGAAACGTGTTTGTTCAATCGAGTGAAAGCTTTTTTCGTTGATAAATAACAAAAAAAAAAAAAAGAAAAAGAAAAAGGGAAAAGAAAAATAAGTAAATACAAAAATCTAACACATTCTTAATAATAATAATAATAATAATTATTATTATTATTATTATCATTATTTTTTATTTTGAACGCTTCAAACCTTTCGCAATAATATCTATATCGTTACGCTCAGTTTTATATTATATAATGGTAGATGTTATAACATTGCATTGGTAAATCTTGTACCGTTAATTTCAATGAAAATGTGTTACTTCTTTTTCGAATATACATATTTATTAGGTTGGCGGTAAAAATAATTGCGATTTTTATCGTTCTATTCGTTGGGTAAACAAGTGCAATTACCTTTAGCACCAACCCGATACCATTACTATTCTTGACTCTTTGAAAAAATATTCATTGATCAACCGAGCATTAAAAGATTTACGCACATTTACACGTTATTCACGTAGCTCGTCTCAATTACGCAAGTATACATGTACAAATATATATACATATACATAATATATATAAATATATACATATACGATAGTAAAGAGACATTTAAAATCGCTTTGAATGTAAATACAACGAACGACGTGGAGGAAGTGCATCAACTTTAAACGACTAAGAGATGTCCAATCCTGAGGTCAGACATTCCTTCACTTACGTAACATCGAATCTCTCTCTTCGTGTCATCGTTGTTTGTCTCTTATAAATTCCATTAATTTCCTGGTTTTTTCTTTCTTTTTTTCTTTGTATAGCTTTTATAAATCGTTTCGATGTTTTTTTTTTTCTTTTTCTATACATGTATGTATGCATGTATGTATATATGTACGGTATAACCGTATGCGCGTGTAAAATGTAAATGATAAAATTTCGTATTAAAGTAACAGTAATAGATGTAGTAGAGGTAATCGATGACTTCGTAACCGTCGTATTATGCGATCATCATTCGATTACGTTTATTTTAAAGTCCGATCGAGAAGAGAAAAGCCAACCAATGATTCGATTCGTCACTGTTTCGTGCTGACAGAAACGCACAGCGAGTTGTATAATCGTTGGAGAGGAGAGAAAGAGAGAGAGAGAGAGAGAGAGAGAGAGAGAGAGAGACACGACACATAGCGGTACTACTACTGTTACTACTACTACTACTACACAACCGACGTAATGACTCAAGCGTGTTTTAAAAGGAACATCCTTCGTGGACGGATCGAGATTCCACTCTCGGAACGATCCCGAAAGAAGAAATCTCTCGACGACTTGGATACTCGAAATGTCAAGTGTCTTGCGCAATCGAATTCATCCGTTTATATATATATATATATATATATATATATATATATATATATATATAAATACGCACACGGTGTCTCAAATTTTATCGATCAGGGCTTTGCTAGAACGATTTTTTACGAATCTATAAACATGTAATTACATATATTCGTTTTTGAATAGATTATTTTTTTTGAGATTGAGATCGATATAAAAATAGAGAAAAAGAGAGAGAGAGAAGAAATCAATGATAAATCGATCGATTAGATTTCAAGGACAATTTTGATGAGTAAGAAACAGGTGAGATCAGTGGGACGTTGAAATTCTCTGATGTAACTGTGCCTCGGTACTACGCAGAAACGTCAGCGTGCACGGTAGCATATCGCTATTTCACCTCGGTCCCAAGTCTGCAATTTACCGTCGAGGACAAAAGAGGAAGATTCCTGAGGCATACCGCAGCACCGACCTCCATGGATTCTTTTGCCTGGAACGAGGAAAAGAAGAAGAAGAAGAAGAAGACGAAGAAGAAGAAGACGAAGAAGAAGACAGTGGTGTGCGCGGGCGTTCCTCGAGAAATCTCCGTGTATGGCAAGCTGTCTTCGCGTCATGAACCTTTAAACGTGTGTGTGTGTGTGTGTGTGTGTATGCGCGCACGTGAGTGTACGTCGTACGTGTAACTGTGCGAAGAAAAGCAGGTGCATGCCCTGCAAGCCGTGCCCAACGGTATCACGTGTATATTTTTGCACCTTAAAGGATCCGAAGGATGGGGTCAACGTCAACTTCCTCTTCGTGAGAATTCAATTCGTTTATGATCATGATCATTCGTCAATCGTAATAACACGATCGAAATAAAATGCGATTGTGACGATTATTCATTTACCCGGTATCTCCAATTTTCAATTTAATGCTATTTCTTCGAGAGTTTAGGAGACATCGCAATAATGATGATAATGATGATGATGATGATGATGATGATGATGATGATGATGATGATAATATCTAATGTTATCTAATAATAATAAATCATTTCCAACTTATTTATTTATTTTTTTTTATCCACCCGACGACGAGTTAATGATTTTCCTGATTGGTCATTAAAATCTCGTATATAACAATAAACGAACGAATTCGTAAACTGTAATAATAATCCTGTGTATTATCAATATTATCTTAGATCGATCGATCGGCGAAAAATTTTCTTTCTCCTCTATCTCTTCGTAATCGAATACTTAATCAATCTAATGATTGACAAAAAAAAGAAAAAAATATAAAGAAAAGTAATAGAAGATATAAAAAAAAAAAAAAGAAGAGGAACGAAGGAATCCTCTCTCTGTCTCTCTCTCTCTCTCTCTCTCTCTCCCCCTTTTCTTTCTATCTTCATAATCTAAACATAATCTAACAGCTTCTCTCTTGATCCTATTCCGTCGTTCGAGTTTCGAATAATAAAACAGACCAAGTTAGATTCCTTTTTCTAGCAATAATTGGCCGCTCTCTAATCGACGGTAGCTCGACTCCAATTCTCAGAAACGATGCATCCGGTCCAACAGCATCTCTCTCTCTCTCTCCCCCTCTTGCTCATTCTATCTACCTATCTCTCTATCTATCTATCTATTTCTCTCTCTCTCTCTCTCTCTCTCTATCACCTCTACGCGGGAATAACAACTTATTGTTGATAATTGGTACAAACCGGAGGCACGTTCGCGCGGTTAACTACATCATGTTCCGCATCGTCTCTCTCAGCTGTCCTCCTTCGCAAGAGTGCGAGGACTGGCTCATTTTCAACGGCGACTCTTCCGCGAAACACACATCCAGGAGGAGGATTTATTGGCCCACAGATGGGATTAATTGTGAACAGTGTTAGACGAGTATACTGACATTGAACGCGTTAAACGAGTTAGTCTCTCTTTACAATCTTCTTGTCGTCTTCTCTCTCTATCTCTCTCTCTCTCTCTCTCTCTCTCTCTCCCTCTTCCCCTCTCTTTATATTTCTCTCATACAATCGGTGATTTACTTTCACTCGAAAGAAATACAACGTATACGATCATTTTTCCTTTCTTCCGTTTCCTTTTTCTCGTTTTTGTTTTTAGCTACAACGTCAGAAAAGAAAATCGCGTCGCGTCATACGTCGAAAGTTATTCCATGAACGCTAACAAGGATCCTTGTTTGTTGAATTTCGCTCGATGAAAGTACAAACATACGGACGTTTCACGTCTAATATCATAGAAAAAGAATTTCAAGTGAAAACTAAGGTAAGTTTGCGTGCAAGAGAGATGAAGATAGATAAGTAGGTAGGTAGGTAGAGAGGGGGGAGGGAGATTATGCTTTTTCGGTTTTCAAACGGGTCACTCGGAAATAAGTACAAAGCTTTCTGGCAGCTGCACGAAACTGATTTAATCTCCCATTTGCATCGTTGCATTGTTGCCTTCTCGAAAATCTAACTTAGGGAGAGGGAGGGAGAGAGAGAGAGAGAGAGAGAGAGAGAAGGAAAGAGAACACTTCTCTCAAATGTGCTCGGTGCAGCATTAATAACAGTCGTGAAATTCGTTTCGCTTAGAAAACTATTGGAGGGACTATAATCGAAAATTCTACCAAAAGTAAATAATAAAAAATTCCAACGAGAAATTAAAATTCACTTACGTACTAAATATCGTCGAAACGTATTCACGTAAAATAATTAAAAAAACAATTTTCATCAAAATCGTATATCAAAAATATTATTGATATCGATTTAAAGACGAAGTAACCTAATCGACGATCTTTTGTCACGGAATATTAAAAAATTATACTCGATTGTAACATTTAATGTATTATATATATATATATATATATATAAAGGAAGAAAGAAGACAAAAAGATATTTAAAACGACGTTCACAGGGATATCGATGAAAATAGTTCGTAATGTATAATTTAAGTGAATCGCTCAATATATAATTCTAAAATCTACTACGTAACATACCTTTCTAATAGCACATGAATATCAGTATAGAAAATTGTACGGTAGCAAAATATTACACGGCTTAGCATGAAACAAGTTCATCTAACGAGCCTTTAATCGTTCATAGATTAAATTTAAATCACGATTACGTGTTCCTCCGCTGTATCCATCAAAATATCATACACACTATCATGTGATCATACACACTATCTATATACGCATGAACGTATGATGTTGTATATCCTGTATATGTGTACATACGTGGAAAGAGACTCGATTGTTTGAAAAAGCTCTTCAATTTCTAGCGGTTAACACGCTGCTAACGAGCCGACTATTTGAAGTATGTATCAAATGAGATCCGTCGCTTCTATCTCACGAGTAACAAATTTGAGACACAAACACACACACACACACACACATCACAGGTATATATATTTATATATACATAGCATAGATGGTTGAAAGACAGCTTGCATGGTCTATTGTAACTACACATCCGGCAGAACACCATACAATTGTTATGTTCATCGAATAAAGGTTGCCATCAGACCTTAAAACCCAAACGCGAATGCAATTCGATATTTGAGGTTTCCTCGGGAGTTCATTGGACGACGTTTAACAAAAGTATTTTTTTTACACGTGTACGCGCGTGTAATCTCTATTTGTATTTCCTGAAAAATAACGTGTGTCAAGTATTTTTAATATCACTTATTCAATTTCATTTTATCGAATGCGTTACTTCAGTGTCAATTGGATTGTCGCGAAAAAGACAAAGAGAAAAGAAAAATTAATTTTCGTTAATAAACCGTAATCTTTATTTCTCTCTCTCTCTCTCTCTCTCTCGTCTTTTTTTGTTCGTGTAAATTCAATTGACTTACAATTAACTTTTCTTTCCGTTTTATCATTCGATATACGAAACGTTTGGTGTTGAAATTCTTAAAACGTTAAAATAGACGCACGTTTTAATGATTTTGTTATCGTTCTTATATAAGATGATATACTGTTTATCTGAAATCAATATATAACACGATATCTTATAAGACAATATTTATTATTATCTTATCAACGTTGAGTGCAGATGATGAGTATCTACAAAAAAAAGAAAAAAGAAAAAAAAAAAACAAGAAAAGACTAAAGAGAATGTTTGGAATGTTCGAACGACGAAGGAATGCGTCCGAGCATCCTGACAACCGTCGTCGTGATGGTAGTCGAGGTTTCCTCTCCGTTTATTGATCGAAATACTCCCCCGATGTCTGCCATTTCTGCTGCAGGCTATCCAACAACCCTTCCATCGTTTGGAACTTTGCCCTATAGGCATTTGTACTTTACCAACGTTTCCCGACAAATATTTCCTTACTGTTTTCTTTTTTATTTCTTTTTTTTTTTTTTTTTTTTTTTCAAGGCGTAAGACCTTCCCCGAGCACAGTTCCAACGGGAATGACTGTGCAATAAATACTTCTCATTTTTTTTTTCCATTTCTCTTCAACGCATGAATTGTTATAGTTTCTCGGATAGTCGAATTAGCCCAATAACAACGATTAACGACCGTTTTTTCTTCTTTTATTTTTTTTTTTTTTTTTTATTTTTTACTGTTCTCACCG